>JAPMUY010000841.1:77500-159558 GCA_026901105.3 Galaxias olidus
TTTGCCTTATTTAACCTCTGTTCTGACAGTTTACGTCCTACCCGTTATATCCTTCCTGTTTTCCGCGTTTAATGATCTACGGTTAGAAAGACAGAGATAGAGAGATATTATGAACGTTCCAGGGCCTGATGGTGATATTTTTGCATAACAGAGGCAGACCCAGTGGTTGCTCCCGGCTGTGTTCTTCATACCTGCTCCCGTTTCAATGGCCCATGTGTCTTTTAGCAGCTTAACTCTTTGAAGATCAAAAGCATCTGACCTTTTTATATTCACCTGCCCCACCGCTTTGATAGCCATTGCGCGCGCACACGCACACCACACACACACACACACACACACACACACACACACACACACACACACACACACACACACACACACACACACACTATATTATACTTTCTTTGTCTCAATAATGCTAATTCACGAACAAATAACGCACAAAAAAATCCACACGCACACAAACAAACAAACATCCCGTGCACTTCAACACACACAAGTACATGTAGACATCCGCAGCCTGCGCAAACCCATGCATTTGCACTTCTGATACACTCCAGCCCAGACATAAAACACACACACACCACAATTGCACTTAACACATTTGAATGCTACCCCTCCCCTCCTCAACCTTTTCCCCGGTTGATTTGTGTGACTTGGTTCATGTACTGTCGTAAACTGCACGAGTGATCTTGGCATTCGGCTGGAAGCTGTCTGTTTTTTTAATCTGTACTATTGATTATTGGTCCAATTACTCTTGCTTTACAGCATCCCCTCTCGCCCTTCTGTCTGTCTCTCTCTCTCTCCTCTCTCGCTCCCTTCCTTTCACCCTGCACGGCACTGGGGGCAGGCAGAAATGGGGCAATGGTCAAGTTGTTGTAGCAGGTGTGATATCTCTGAGAAGGTGAACACAATGTTGAAGATGCGGGTTCGTTGATCATGACAACCTTCAGGCACAATCTAGGAACCTTGAGTACGTCAATAGAAATGTTTGTGACATCCTGACCTTTACCCTTGGGTTGTTCTTGACCTCCATGCAAAAGTCTTTGAGTGAGGTAATGAAAAAGCTGCACGGGGAGGTAAACTAGATTGGACCGTTTTTGGACAATTTGAACCCAGACCCCATCTCCTGATCCCACATCATGCTCTCCTCTGCTCGGATCACACTAACATCGGACGAGTCTAATCCTGGAGTCAGCGTGTGGTCCATCACTTTCTTGTGCAGGTTGTACCTGTTCTAGATCTGTGGGGATAAGTATTAGAGCATTATCCGTGTGGCTGTCCATGGTGGAGCTGTTGCGCTGTCCATGGTGCCTACCACGGTTGAGATAAAAAATGTAGAGCTGTTGCTGTCCATGGTAGAGATGTAGACCTGGTGCTTTCCATAGTGGAGCTATAATGCATTATCCCGGAGCTCTCCATAGTAGAGCTATAGAGTATTGTCCTGGCGCTCTCCATAGTGAAGATATAGAGCATTATCCCGGAGCTCTCCATAGTAGAGCTATAGAGCATTGTCCTGGCGCTCTCCATAGTGAAGATATAAAGCATTATTCTGGAGTTCTTCATAGTGAAGATATAGAGCATTGTCCTGGCGCTCTCCATAGTGAAGATACAGAGCATTATCCTGGAGCTCTCCATAGTGAAGATATATAGCATTGTCCTGGCGCTCTCCATAGTGAAGATACAGAGCTTTATCCTGAAGCTCTCCATAGTGAAGATACAGAGCATTGTCCTGGCGCTCTCCATAGTGAAGATATAGAGCATTGTCCTGGTGCTCTCCATAGCGAAGATATAGAGCATTGTCCTGGCGCTCTCCATAGCGAAGATATAGAGCATTGTCCTGGCGCTCTCCATACCGAAGATATAGAGCATTGTACTGGCGCTCTCCATAGTTAAGATATAGAGCATTATCCTGGCGCTCTCCATAGCGAAGATATAGAGCATTGTCCTGGCGCTCTCCATAGTTAAGATATAGAGCATTATCCTGGTGCTCTCCATAGTGAAGATATAAAGCATCTTCCTGGCGCTCTCCATAGTGAAGGTATAGAGCATCATTCTGGTTCTCTCTATAGTTGAGATATAGAGCATTAGCCAGACCTTTTGGTCACCAGGTTGCAGTCCTACCCACTAGACCACCACCACTATCACTAAGCTAATGTTCTGAGCATTGACAGCATTCACATCCTGACCGGAGGAGGAAGGATATAAGGGAGGATGAACAGAGAGACAAGGAGAGATGAAATTACAGAGTCAGAGGGTGGGGCAGAAAGACAGATGAGGCGATAGTTTCTCTGGAGAAAAGCATTTTAAAGCAAGGAAGATGACAAGAAAGAAACAATAGCTACGGTAGAAAGAAGATAAGTTGTTTGGACAGTCAGTCGGTTTGAGATTTTTGTCCAGATGTTTTGCCATTTGCTGATTCAAACAGACGATATGGCCCTCTAGCAAATCCTCCTGGAAGTACTAAACTGGGGAGCGGTATTGTATTTAAATAAATAACAACAACGTGTGATTGCCAAAATAGTGTATGAGAGGAGCAGCAATATGGCACTGTGTGTGCGCTTCTCGGAATAGAAAAACAAGTCTTCTCCTAGGTAGTCTCACATGACCTACTTTTCCCTGTGCATGCGTGCATATAAATGTGCTCACTAAAAGGTTTGATCCCGAGATAATTCATGTTTGTCATTGAAGTTTGCACGCGCATGTGTACGTGAAGCATATTGGAAAAATGATATCTTAATCAGGCTCCTCCCTTGGCCCCGTTTCCCCGGGGATTATTCTATCAATGAGCCAGGGTCCCTGTTGCCATGGAAACAGGTATGAATGAGATGGGCCCCGTAACCGTGGAGACAGTGTGAATGAGGAATTGCCAAAGTGCTCTGTCGTAAAGCAACAATATTTGGCAGACGTGTCACACCCTTAACCACCATCATCACTATTATCAACCCTCCACATCCTACTGTCTTTCAGAGGTTGACAAATTCATCAACAACTTACCTTAAATACATGTTGACTTAATCTCATTCTCTTGTGTAGACCTCCTTCTCTCTCTCTCTTCCGCTCGCTCTCTCTCTCTCTCTCTCTCTCTCTCTTTCTTTCTCAATCACTTTCTCTTGCTCTCTCGTTATCTGTCAGACACACACAACGACACGGTACCCGCTCTATTCAATGGTAGCTTGGCAAGTGGCTCTCTGTGGAGCTCGACTGTCAGTGCTGTTACTAGACACAAACACACACACACAGAGCTCCACTGCGGGTGTGAAACCAACCTGTTTTCACAATGGTAGCCCCTTAGGGCTGACAAACCAACACCTTGCACCCTATGTTCTCCCCATATTCCCCATCTCCTCCTTCATCCCTCTTCACACCTCTCTCTCTCTCCTACCCTTGTTCATATACCAAAGTAGTGCTATGCCTCAAATTAGCAACGTGGCTAACCGCCTGCTGGCACCCACAGTGTGACAATGACATCACTGTTCAGTAGTAGCACGGGGTATTCACATAGAGCACAGGCTTTCCCAAAAATAGCCGTGTGCACGGGTGTGTACTTAGTACATACACACTGTGGAAAAAGAACCGGCACTAACTGGGCCACTAGAGCAAATGCAGGTGTGCGTGGCCGACCGGAGTGATACTGGTAACCCACGATGGCTCAGGTGGGATGGACACATGGCTCCTGATCTAGTCCTGGTCTGGGCTAAAGTGCTCCGTACTGGACACAGAGGACAGCTTATAGGTGGCCAAAGTATGTTCCTTTCTATAGGGCTGTTTTAAACCCTCAAATACAATATGCTCCACATGAATATGTGTAATAGTATGATTTGATATGGCCATTTTAACTTAGCACGTTCAGGCAATGCTTTGCCGCTGGTGTTGATCTAGAACCCTATTTTGTAAGCCGCGCTGTCACCGAGGTGTGATCGTGGTAGCAGGAACAGGTTAAAACAAAAACATACAGCGAATTGATCAGTCAAACAACAAACGATGAGATTTAAGGTCCTTACAAGGTCACAACTATGTGGTTAGGGTGGACAACTAGACACTGTTACATATTGGTTGTGTTGTGTGTGTGTGTGTTTGTGTGTAACAGTGCCATGTGGAAAGGTGGTGGTGTGTGTGTGTCAGAGACTTGCAATGGGGTTTGTGTGTGTGTGTGTGTGTGTGTGTGTGTGTGTGTGTGTGTGTGTGTGTGTGTGTGTGTGTGTGTGTGTGTGTGTGTGTGAGGTTCCTGTCGTGCTGTGTTCCAGCAGTCAGGTGGAGAAAGGGAACAGAAGGGATGATTCACAGTGTGCGTCAGACGGACCTGGCTAATGACCAGGAGTCAGGCAACGTAGGGGAACAATTTCACCTTCACACACACACACACACAAAGAGAGAGTGAAAAAAAAAACACACACACACACACACACACACACACACATACACACACACACACACACACACACACACACACACACACACACACACACACACACACACACACACACACACAAACTAGGTGGCAAGGAGCAGACTGGCAGTAGCCATGGCTCTGAGACAAGAGATAGTGATGTGGTTTATAAATAGGAGGAATAAAAATGTGCAAGAAATTATCCAGGCAGCAGGTCTCTCTCTCGCGCTTCTCTTCTTCCTCTCCCTCTGTTGCTTGCCTTCCTACTTCCTCTTTACCCTTATGCAGCAGAACCAAACTGTTTCTCTCTCTCTCCTTCATCTATTCCCTTGCCATCAGTTTGCCCTTCACTCAGTCACCTTACACGACCTTGACTGTCAGGGGGCGTGTTTTACAAAGGGGGGGCGGGTCCTTCAGTGGAGCCGATTGGCAGGTGCTGTATGATGCTGTAGCTCAAGCCTGTCCTTTGACTGGTTTGAAAAAGTAACAGAATGCCATTTTGGACATGAGGATATGACGGGTGCTGTTTTATGACGATTTTAATGAATGCTTATGTTTGTCCGTTGTCTCTTCTCTTTGAATTGTGTAGGATCCTGTCCACAATAGGCTCAGACTTTGACCTGCGGACCCTCAGAGCAGTCCGAGTGTTAAGACCTCTCAAATTAGTGTCGGGCATTCCCAGTAAGTCTAATAAGAGATTTTCATTATTTTGTATATATGTACTGTTTTGTCAGTGTATGTTATGACAGCATTCCTTCTTGAGCTGTCACTACTTTTAATCACACAATTGCCATCTCTTTGGTAATACAATATAGCACCAGCATACTACAGGAGGACTGTGCACACTACAAACCCCCATGTGCATTTGTACATTTCCCCCGAGAGCCCAATTTGGAAGCAGCTCTGGTGCTTCTCTGACCCTGCTGGCAGGACAGCACTATAAATCACACCGTTCTGAACCCAGCCTGTTTCTTTTGTCCTAATGAGCCATTATGTGTTGTGTCCTCCAGGCCTACAGGTGGTGCTCAAGTCCATCATGAAGGCCATGATCCCCCTCCTGCAAATTGGCCTGCTCCTCTTCTTTGCCATCCTCATGTTTGCTATCATCGGCCTGGAATTCTACATGGGCAAATTCCACACCACCTGCTTCGACAATCACACAGGTGAATGGGCTAGTCAGAGTATGCCTGTCTGTGTGTGTGTGTGTGTGTGTGTGTGTGTGTGTTTGCATGCCCCTGGCAGTTAACAGGCCTAATTTGCTCAGCATTCACACTAGTGCAGCTTGCACCTGTTCCTCTCTGATGGGAATAGACTGGGGAACAAGCAGGATTTGAATGGAAATATGCTTTACGGCAAGCAATTATATATACTATGTGTGTGTGTAGGTGTGTGTGTGTGTGTGTGTGTGTGTGTGTGTGTGTGTGTGTGAGAGAGAGAGAGAGAACGTTGTGTGTGAGCACAGTGTGCTTTTACACTACTATGGCACAGTAAGTGTAATTTTTTATACATACTGAATGTTCATACAGACAGGTGACTAACGAAAGGAAAAACCAACAATCTTAATAAAGTGTTAGACCTACACAAGCCGCAATATCAGCTTCAATGCTCCTTTGAGTACACTCAGCATGTTAAGAGAACTCTACAGGGATCGGAAACACCCTCTTCCAAAAGATAATCCCACGTCTTGATGATAGTGGTGGAGAGTGCGCTCTAGCATGTCAGTCCTAAATCTCCACAGTTAGGTTGTAATCTGAGGTCTGTGAAGTTTATAGCATGCGATTCCAATTATTTCCAGACTTATAAAACTACCTTCCCTTCTATCCTATGGATGTAAAATGCATTTTCATCTTGGTAGAGAACACTACTGTCAGGATGTCAATGTTTCATCGTAGAATAAAGTTGACCACTCAGTTTTCCTTGTTTCCAGTGACCCTTCTCTCTAAGGGAATAGGTGAACACAGATCATGCATTAAAAATGTAGAACAGAACCACCCATCCAACTGATATTGAATCTTTTTTTCAAGTGTGTGCTTTAACTCGTCTGTTAAAGCAAAGTAAATGGTTGT
Source organism: Galaxias olidus (assembly GCA_026901105.3). Lineage (NCBI taxonomy): Eukaryota > Metazoa > Chordata > Actinopteri > Galaxiiformes > Galaxiidae > Galaxias > Galaxias olidus. Next base: position 83,957 of record JAPMUY010000841.1, read on the forward strand.
TTGTTAATGGCATACATGTAAGAGGTAGGTGATCTATACAGAAGGAAACACTGAAGGAGTTAGGCCTAAAGGCTAAGCTTACAGTGTACTCCTTCCTTACATGCACTGCTAATGGCAATATATGTATGGACACGGTATATGAACAGCATATCATTGACTCTTTCCTTTGGTCCACCCAACCACCACTCCAGGTGAGATCCGTGAGGAGTTTCCTTGTGGAACAGAGGCCCCGTCACGTTTGTGTCCGGAGGGCACCATGTGTCGGCAGTACTGGCTGGGCCCCAACTACGGCATCACCCAGTTTGACAACATCCTGTTTGCCGTGCTCACCGTCTTTCAGTGCATCACCATGGAGGGCTGGACAGACCTGCTGTACTATGTAAGCCGGGGCTACTGACCTCCCAGGTCCAATGTGACCGAAAATATTTTCATCAAGTGCAGTAGACTTTCACTTGTGAAATATTTTTGTCATCCCTCGGAGTTTTAACAAACAATACACAGTACAGATTATAAAGATACAGTTCTGTCTTAGGTCTTACCTTTCACAGCTTCTTGAAATGCTTATATAGCAAGCAATTGGGAGGTTCTACTAAAATGGTTCGAAATAGTAGTTTGGAGGTTCTCATGAGAGGATTCTTACTATCATTGTGAGGGTTCTCCTGAAATGGTTATAAATAGCACTTTGGGGGGTCCCCTGGGAGGGTTTTTGGAGTTTCTTGTGAGAAGGTTCAAGTAAAGTCTGGACTCTACGTAAGCACAATACCCAGTATGACAATTGACCAGCTGGTATCATTTCAAAATCATTATTTTATTTGGCTTTAAAACAGCTACTATAATATTCTGTATGTTCTTGTCTGCATGCCAAGAACAGTGCATAGTTGCCAATGGCGACTGTTGCCATGGAGACGAGAGGTAGACGAGGGTATCTGCAGAGTGTTGGAGACTGTAGTCCCATCTACAGCAGACTCTGCTGGCTCACCCTTATTTCCTATTGTTCTTTGTGTCTCTCTTTCTCGGCCTCACTCGCTCATCTTCTCTTACCCTCCTCTCTCCGTTCATTGCTCCCACATTCTCTATTTCTTTTCTTCATCTCCCTGTCTGCTCGCATTTGTCTACCACCCTTTCCCACCACACCCAATCCCTCTTTACCCAGTTCCATCTATCTGGCTGTCTCCCTCTATCTTCCTGCGTCCCCACCTCTCTCTCCCTATGTGTGTCTCTGTCGCTCTCCTCCTCCATCATGCTCTATATTTAAAGGGCTTCGCGGGCTGAGTTATTCTTGCAGCTGCTGAGGAAAGAGAGTGCTGAAAGTTTAATGGCGAAAAAGAGAAGAGGGCTTGCAGTACATTTGGTTCAGCACAGTAGCAAAGCCGACTAACATACAGGAGGGGGAAGGGAACGGGGAAGGGAGAGAGGGAGGGAGTGAAAGAGGAAGGCAGGGAAGATGGAGGGAGTTTAGGGTGAAGGGGAAAAAATTGGACAGATAGGTGAAAAAGGGAAGAAGGCCGAGAGAGTGGGATGAAGAAAAAGAGGGAAGGAAGGAAAAAGGGATAAAAGAAAGATATGGATAAAAGATGAATAAGAAGGGCAGACATAGGGGACCTGAAGAAATAAAACCTCCTAATATTTCAATGACATTTGAAGTACACAAAAAAAACTGCACTCAGTGCAACTCATATTTTGAGGGCCATGCCCCTTTAGGCAGCCCAAAAAGAGTTCTGAAGGATAGGTTAATAATCTATAAACGAAACGCTGTCTCTGTCAAGATGATGGCCGTTATATCAGACCCAAAGGACACAGAGTAAAACTTTGATGGCACTGTCTGATGGCATGTGTATGTGTGTGTGTGTATGCGTGTGTTTCGGCAGAGCGACGACGCCTCAGGGGGCGCGTGGAACTGGATGTACTTCGTCCCCCTCATCATAATTGGCTCCTTCTTCATGCTCAACCTGGTGCTGGGTGTACTTTCAGGGTAGGTCTCCCTTGCTGCTGACAACGTCTGCTGTGTGTGTGTGTGTGTGTGTGTGTGTGTGTGTGTGTGTGTGTGTGTGTGTGTGTATATGTGTGTGTATGTGTATGGTCTTTTACTTCACTTGTCTAATGCTTGTTTTCTTAGTGCTGGTTTTAGTTTAGTTATAGCACCACCAGTTAAGATGGTGTGAGTGCCATGCATGAAAGAATTTTTTTTTTTTTATTATATATATATATATATTTAAATATATATGTGTGTGTCTGTGTTTGTTTGAGTTGTAAGCTTACTACTCATCTCTAGCATCCCTGCTGTGGAGTAGCAATCAGGCCAGCACGTCCCAAGTCCAGCCCGGTGCACACCAGTTCACTTTAAATTTAAAGTAAACAGGTTTATATGAAACATGATTACAACAGTGGTGAATATTATTCACACTGTGTGTGTGTGTATGGGTGTGTGGGTGTGCGCGTGTGCGTGTGTGCGCGTACGCCTGTGGGTGTACCTTCGGACCCACCAGGGAGTTTGCCAAAGAGAGAGAGCGGGTGGAGAACCGCAGTGAGTTCCTGAAGCTGAGGCGACAGCAGCAGATCGAGAGAGAGCTCAACGGATACCTGGAGTGGATCTGCAAAGCAGGTAGGCCCGGAGCACTGGAGGGAGAGGAATCAGGAGGGAGGAAGGAGCGAGGGGTATGGGACGAGAGAGGGATCGATGGATGCAGAGAGAGAGAGAGAGAGAGAGAGGAAAGGAAAGGAATGATAGAGAGAAGGATGGGGAGATGGAGAGGAAATGCAGCTGTATCAGTTCCATCTAACTCTGCACGTTATGATCTCTGCAGAAGAGGTGATCCTGGCAGACGACGATGACGGAGACATGCCCTTTGATGGTATTGACCTCTATACTTTGTGTGTGTGTGTGTGTGTGTGTGTGTGTGTGTGTGTGTGTGTGTGTGTGTGTGTGTGTGTGTGTGTGTGTGTGTGTGTGTGTGTGTGTGTGTGTGTGTGTGTGTGTGCGCGCGCGTGTGAGAGCCTAGATGCTTTCTGTGTGACAGGATGGTGATGTGAGGATCACAGTGGGACCAGATTGGAATGGTACCGATACCGTTCCTATATGTTTCCCTCCTGACGCTGATGTAATTGAATGGTGTGCTTTATGTCCTCTCCAGGCTCCCGTAGGAGACCCACAATGAAGAACCACAACAACAAGGCCGAGCTTCTGAACCCTGAAGAGGGGGACGGGGAGCTGGCAGTGGGTAAGACACACAGACACTTGCACACTAACTAGACACAGATTCGCCATGTCAGCGTTACCCGACTCTCCCCTCAACGCTCCTTTCCTCCGTTTACATTAACATTCCCTCTCTCCTCTCTTCTCCTCTCTCCTCTCCTCTCCTCTTCTCTCCTCTCGGCCAGGTTCCCCGTTCGCCCGGGCTAGTCTGAAGAGCTCTAAGCTGGAGGGCTCTGACTTCCACAAGAGGGAGCGGCGCCTGCGCTTCTTCATCCGCCACATCGTGAAGACGCAGGCCTTCTACTGGACGGTGCTGTGTCTGGTGGGCCTCAACACCCTGTGTGTGGCCGTGGTGCACTATGACCAACCCGACCCGCTGTCCGACTTCCTCTGTGAGTAGCAGCACGCCAGCTACGGAGGTCCATTTGTATCATTTGATATTCCGACCGAACACGTACATACATGCCTGCGCGCCTCTTTTTTTTTGACTGGATTTAATAGGCTCACCTCACGTCACATGTAGGCAATGTCACATACTCACATAGGCTTACACGTTAATACTACCACACAACCAGCCCGACTCACACACTACACACAATTAGATCGACTTACGCGCCAACATCCTCTGTACGCAGCAGCATGCCAACGCACACACACACACACACACACACACACTCATACAGCGAGGGTGCGCTGTGTTGTTTAAGGTTTGGAGGGAAGGGTGGATGACTATACAGACAGATATAAATTGGTGAATTGCTTGATTGATAGATGGTGGCTGGATGGACGGACTGATGGTTAAACAGGCTAAACGTCTATCTGTTCTTTTTATTCCTTACTTGATTTTCTTCATGTCTTCTTCTCCACCTTTGTGCCCTCTTACCCATTATCTCCACCGTCCTCCTCTGCTTTTTCATCTTCCTGTTTTCTTGCCCACCCCCTTCCTCTCTCCTCTCCCCTGCAGACTTTGCTGAGTTTATCTTCCTTGGAATCTTCATGTCTGAGATGTGTATTAAGATGTATGGCCTGGGAAAACAAGCCTACCTCAACTCCTCCTTCAACTGCTTTGATTGCATTGCAAGTCCGACGGAACACAGACACACACATGCTCACTATTAGTAGTATTTCTATTTATATAATGTGTGTGTACGTGTGTGTGTGTGTGTGTGTGTGTGTGTGTGTGTGTGTGTGTGTGTGTGTGTGTGTACATGTGTGATCAGGTGATCTGTGGCAGTATATTCGAGGTGCTCTGGTCCATCATCCAACCAGGCACGTCCTTTGGCATCAGTGTACTACGAGCTCTCAGGCTACTGAGAATCTTCAAAGTCACCAAGTAAGTCTGTCTCTGTCTGTCTGCCTGCCTGCCTGCCTGCCTGCCTGCCTGCCTGCCTGCCTGCCTGCCTGCCTGCCTGCCTGCCTGTCTGTCTGTCTGTCTGTCTGTCTGTCTGTCTGTCTGTCTGTCTGTCTGTCTGTCTGTCTGTCTGCCTGCCTGCCTGCCTGCCTGCCTTTTAAAAGTGTCTGGCCGATAGACTGTCTGTAAGGTGTATCTGTCCCATTGGTTGTCCGTCTGTATGTCTGTCTGAGTGGCTAGCTAAGTGACTGACCGGCTGACTTTGTGTCTGCTGTCTGTCTGTTTGTCTCCAGTAGTCTAACTGCTCAAGTGTGAAAGACTATCTTTCTGTCTGTCTGTCTGTCTGTCTGTCTGGGGGCCTGTTAGTCTTTCTTTTTGTCTGTTTGTTGGTATATTAATCAAAAAGCTTCTCTTTACCCCTTCCTCTCGCTCTGTCTCTCTTCCAATTCTCTACCTTCCTGTCTGCTTTCATTCTCTTTCTTTCTCCATTTCCTTCTCTCTCTCTTTCCATTCTTCAGGTACTGGGCTTCCCTGCGTAACCTGGTGGTCTCGCTGCTCAACTCCATGAAGTCCATCATCAGCTTGCTCTTCCTCCTCTTCCTCTTCATCGTGGTCTTTGCACTGCTGGGCATGCAGCTCTTCGGAGGACAGTCAGTACACACGCACATATACCAATCCGTCTTCCCTCTTCTTCCTTCTCTGCATCTCTTGCTCATCCTCTTCTCTATTTTTTCTTAATTTGTTTAAATTGAATTTGTGTTTTCCATTGCTTTTGTTCTTCTGTTTATTTCTTTTTTATGCCATTCTCTTGTTCCCTCTCTTGTTTTCAATCTCTTCTTGTCTTTTCCTTCCAGGTTTAATTTCGAGAATGGCACTCCACCGACTAACTTTGATACCTTCCCTGCAGCCATAATGACTGTGTTCCAGGTGAGTGGGGGATAGGGGAGGGCACTGAGGAATAAGGGGAGCTCATAGGAGGAGACAATGGAAGAATTAATGGAGGAATTAATCCACCAAATGGAGACTGGCCTTTTATAATGATGATACAATGGCCGTTAACATGGGTGTCAAAGCATACAGTGATACAAGTAAATAGCTGTGCATGTATGTTTTCCTTTATAAATAGTATAAGTAGTGTTTGTGAGCATCACAACAATTTTGTACACTTTTTAATGACTTACGTGTGTGTGTGTTTGCGTGCGTATGTCTGTGATCAGATCTTAACAGGCGAGGACTGGAACATGGTGATGTACGACGGAATCAAGTCACAGGGTGGAGTTAACAAGGGAATGGCCTTTTCCGTCTTCTTCATCGTGCTCACGCTTTTCGGCAACTGTATCCTTGAGGAAAGAAGAACACCCCTATGCACACATACAAACAAGCAGACGCACACACAGAGAGACCCAAACACACACACACGCACTTGATTACACTAGAGAGGAATTGCATAGTACGCAGAGTCCACACTCGATGTGGTCAATGTGAACCCCAAAACATGTATTTGGGGCGTTAATACAGAATGAAAAGTGTGCTTACAAATCCTCACACGCAAACCCACGCTGGTGTTGACTTACCTGAGTCCTGTGTGTATTTCCTTGAACCATTTTTCTCCAGACACTCTGTTGAATGTGTTCTTGGCCATCGCTGTGGACAATCTGGCCAATGCACAGGAGTTGACCAAGGTATGACACAACCACAAATACGTATGCAAACGCACACATATTACCCCCCACCCCCCTTTCCAACCCACAAAACACACTGATAAGGAATCCTCAATGGTACTTTCTAACTCATGCTCTCTGTTCAAATCCTTTCTCTGTCTCTCCTGCCAAGCCACATAATCTCACATCTTGTTAGGGCTGTAGTCAACCAAAGAAAATCTTGGTCGATTAAATTTATACATATTTTCCGGTTAATCGATTAATTGACAGGGGTGGGGGGGATTAACTAAATCGGCCACAGTAAGCTGAGTGCACTCTACCTGGCAGCCTAAATGAATTATAAATAAACACAAAAAAGCTATTTGCATTATATTGAATTATTTATTTTAGGCTACTGAAATTATAACAACCGACTCTGAGCCGACCAGTGTGCACTTGCTCAAAATGATTGCCTTTCAACTGGTGAACCCAGCACAATAAATATTGAGGAGTATACAAAATACATTTTTGTCCTATTTTAAAATAATAATAATAAACAGGATCGTTAACTGTTCCAGCCCTCGAGCTGAGTGATTTTCGAGCACAGCGTTATGCCTGTGATCTCAAAAGCACACAAATAGCCTATTATTAACTTAAAGCTTTGCTGCAGTTATATTTCAAATTTCAAAACATTAAGGCTATATATTCGACCAAACATACTGAAATATTCCAGTCTAATATGTTCACACTTAAAGCCTAGCAAGTGTTAAACACGAAAGTTGACAGAGCATGCTAGCAGACAACCTGAAAAATGTACCGTTTTTATGTGATGCGCCTTGCTTGTTATTGACCTGTGGTAAGTAAATAACTGGGAGCAAATTTTGCATTATCTTTTTTAATAAAATGTTTCCATACCTTGTGGTTCTTCTACAACAATTAGCCAAGTAAACATTGAATAAGTTTAGCTAGTCTTCTAAACAGTCTAAATTTTGGTGAGTTCAAAGTTTTGAAAACATTTTTGTTTTTTTACTTCCTGTCTTATAAGTCTTGTAGTCTTTTAAACCATCGTCCTGCCAGTGCCCTGACCAGTCACTGCCAATTCAACTGGAGTTGGTCTGTGTGTCCTACGTGTGTGAGCAAGTCTGGTGCAAATTGGCTGCCGTGGGCAGGTCCATTCGTTGGTCGTTCTGTGTAATTAATTGGCAACCAATAATAAATACATTTGTGTAAAGCACTTTGAGTCTGGAGAAAAGCGCTAAAAACTAAATAAAATGAATAATAATTATTATTATTATTATTATTATTATTATTATTATTATTAATAATAATAATAATAATAATAATAATAATAATCATGTTTTTAATATATTTTAATTTACTTATTATTCATAATCAATGTTCTTACATAAAAATAAAATATATCAGGTCTACATGTCCCTCCTGCCTCAAAAATAATGGATTAAAAAGTGTTGGACAAAACCAGTGATTAATAGGCCAACGAGAATTTGGTCGACCAAGAGCATGTCGAACAGTTAATCGGTTAATCGACCAGAAGCTGTCAGCCCTACATACTGTTCTCCCTTCTGTCTCCCCTCCTGTTTGCCTCTCTCCCCTCCAGGATGAGCAGGAGGAGGAGCAGGCTGCTAGTAAGAAGGTAGCCCTGCAGAAGGCCAAAGAGGTGGCCGAAGTCAGCCCGCTGTCCGCCGCCAACCTTTCCATTGCAGCGTGAGTGCTCCTCTCTGCCTCTATCTTGGTGTAACCTGTGGTGTGCTTTCTCGTGTCCTCTATTTTCTGTCTTTATATGTGTAGTGAAGCAAGCACATTGACGGGGATGAATACACAATGTAAACTTTACACGCAGCACAAATGTTAAGCATGTGCTCACTGCGTTTCTTCGTTCGCACACTCTCTTCCCTTTATTTGCAGACACAGACATAGTATCTCTACACACGCACACGCACACACACACACACACACACACACACACACACACACACAAACTCACATACACACACAAACAGGCAAAGGCTAGTGTATGATTCTGTCCTTGGTTAGCAGCGGTGAGTCTCTGATCTCATCCCCCGGCACACAGTGGGGTCTTTTAGTCTTCCCACAGTAAAGTTCACATATTGTGTTGGCTCCCTGCAGTAACACAGCAAGGGGCATGGTGTGTGCATGGGCTCTGAGAAATATCAACACACACACACACACACACACACACACACACATTTTTTCTCTCTCTCTCTCTCTCTCTTTCTCTCTTACATCAATTTCTCCCCTCTTTTTTATATTTCTCTCATGCTCTGTCTGTCTTCTTCTAGACATACAACAGACATATTACAATTATTGAGATATACATGAGGTGTGTGTGTAAACATAAGGTACTCAATAATATTATAAGGTAATTTTGTTCTTTGGTGAATTACATAGTGTTTTGACATGTATTGTTGTTGAAAACTGTTTTCAACTTCTCGCTTTAAGAAAAAAAGGCTACAGGTGCAAATGTGAAAGGTCTCTCTCATTGCCATAGCTATCAGTTTCCTCAGTGACAGGTTCAGCACATAGTTTGCGCAGTACATGAGGATTTGGGCTTTGGATAAAGTTGTGATTAGACGAAACCCTCTGATTGCTGGTGTATATCGAAGGACAGACAGACTGTTGAAGGTTCCTGGGTCTTTCTGCTTCACCAAGGAAACTGTGATGATCCTCCACACATCTTTTGGTCCAAACGTGAATCCAAGTCCTCCATCTGTTTACTATAGACCCCCCATAAAACATATTAGCTTTTCACATCAAACTAGACGTCACATTTGAGATTTCCAAATATGGCTGGGAATCATTTGGAAGCCATTTCACTTGGTTGGGGATTGAAAGTTTCTCACAGAAACTGAAATTGTAGAGGATCAAAATGTCCTAAAACAAAGCGTTCCCTGTCACTCTTAGCACCAATTTTTGAAATTCCTTTTGTGCTGCAAAGTTAAACATGCTCTCGGTGGAGTTCTGTCATCAATTCCTTTTCATTCCAACTTCAAAAGAAGTTGAGAAGGGTAAAAGTGTGGATGGGCTATACCAGACAAATGGAAAAGAGAAGGCTGGAGCTTCTGAACGAGATGAATATGTAACAATTTTCACCAACTGTACAAAAAGAGGAGTTAATTTGAGGATTAACCATATACAGTGCATCCGAAAAGTATTCATACCCCTTCACTTTTTCCACATTTTATTATGTTGCAGCCTAATTCCAAAATGGATTAAATAAAAAAAAATTCTCAACATTCTACACATAATACCGCATAATGACAAAGTGAAAAAAGTTGTTTTGAATTTTTTGCAAATATATAAAAAATTTAAAAATGAAATATCACATGTACATAAGTATTCACACCCTTTACTCAATACTTTGTTGAAGCACCTTTGGCAGCAATTACAGCCTCAAGTCTTCTTGAGTATGATGCTACAAGCTTGCCACACCTATTTTGGGGCAGTTTCTCCCATTCTTCTTTGCAGATCGTCTCAAGCTCCATCAGGTTGGATGGGGAGCGTCGGTGCACAGCCATTTTCAGATCTCTCCAAAGATGTTCAATCGGGTTCAAGTCTGGGCTCTGGCTGGGCCACTCAGGGACATTCACAGACTTGTCCTAAAGCCACTCCTTTGTTATCTTGGCTGTGTGCTTAGGGTCGTTGTCCTGCTGGAAGGTCAACCTTCGCCCCAGTCTGAGGTCCAGAACGCTCTGGAGCAGTTTTTCATCAAGGATCTCTCTGTACATTGCTGCATTCATCTTTCCCTTGATCCTGACTAGTCTCCCAGTTCCTGCTGCTGAAAAACACCCCCACAGCATGATGCTGCCACCACCATGCTTCACTGTAGGGATGGTATTGGCCAGGTGATGAGCAGTGTCTGGTTTCCTCCAGACATGACGCTTGGCATTCAGGCCAAAGAGTTCACTCTTGGTTTCATCAGACCAGAGAATTTTGTTTTTCATGGTCTGGGAGTCCTTTAGGTGCCTTTTGGCAAACTCCATGCGGGCTGTCATGTGCCTTTTACTGAGGAGTGGCTTCCGTCTGGCCACTCTACCATAGAGGCCTGAATGGTGGAGTGCTGCAGAGATGGTTGTCCTTCTGGAAGGTTCTCCCATCTCCACAGAGGAACACTGAGCTCTGTCAGAGTGACCATCGGGTTCTTGGTCACCTCCCTGACCAAGGCCCTTCTCCCCCGATTGCTCAGTTTGGCCGGACGGCCAGCTCTAGGAAGAGTCCTGGTGGTTCAAAACTTCTTCCATTTGCGAATGATGGAGACCACGGTGCTCGTTGGGACCTTTAATGCTGCAGACATTTTTTGTACCCTTCCCCAGATCTGTGCCTCGATACAATCCTGTCTCGGAGGTCTACAGACAATTCCTTGGACTTCATAACTTGGTTTGTGCTCTGACATGCACTGTCAACTGTGGGACCTTATATAAACAGGTGTTTGCCTTTCCAAATCATGTCCAATCAATTGAATTTACCACAAGTGGACTCCAATCAAGTTGTAGAAACATCTCAAGGATGATCAGTGGAAACGGGATGCACCAGAGCTCAATTTTGAGTGTCACAGCAAAGGGTGTACATGTGATATTTGATTTTTTTATTTTTAATACATTTGCAAAAAATTCTAAAAAACTTTTTTCACTTTGTCATTATGCGGTACTGTGTGTAGAATGTTGAGAAAAATGTTTTATTTAATCCATTTTGGAATTAGGCTGTAACATAATAAAATGTGGAAAAAGTGAAGGGGTATGAATACTTTCCGGATGCACTGTATGTACAGTTAGGCCCAAAAATATTTGGACAGTGACACAAGTTTTGTTATTTTAGCTGTTTACGAAAACATATTCAGGATACAATTATATAATCAATATGGGCTTAAAGTGCAGACTCTCAGCTGTAATTTGAGAGTATTCACATCCAAATTGGAGCAAGGGTTTAGGAATTACAGCTCTTTAATACGTAGCCGCCTCTTTTTCAAAAGTAATTGGACAATTGACTCAGAAGGCTGCAAAAATAAAATAACAACGCTGCATGGGCTCTTCCCTCATTAACCTGTCATCAATTAAGCAGTTAAAAGGTCTGGAGTTGATTCCAGGTGTGGCGTTTGCATTTGGAAGCTGTTGCTGTGAACACACAACATGCGGTCAAAGGAGCTCTCAATGGAGGTGAAACAGACCATCCTGAGGCTGAAAAAAAAGAAGAAATCCATCAGAGAGATAGCAGAAAAGTGGCCAAATCAACAGTTTGGCACATTCTGAGAAAAAAGAGTGCACTGGTGAGCTTGGGAACTCAAAAGGCCTGGACGTCCACGGAAGACAACAGTGGTGGATGATCGCAGAAATCTTTCCATGGTGAAGAAAAACCCCTTCACAACATCCACTCAAGTGAAGAACACTCTCCAGGAAGTAGGTGTATCAGAGTAAATACAAAGGATTCACCACAAGGTGCAAACCATTAATCAGCCTCAAAAATAGAAAGGCCAGAATTGACTTTGCCAAGAAACACCTGAAGAACAACCCAGTTCTGGAACAGCATTCTTGGACAGATGAGACTAAGATCAACCTGTACCAGAATGATGGGAAGAAGAAATGGAGGAGTGGAACAGCTCATGATCCAAAGCACACCACATCTTCTGTAAAACATGGTGGAGGCAGTGTGATGTCATGGGCATATTTCCAATGGCACTGGGTATATTGATGATGTAATGAACACTTTTGCAGAAAAATGCAGCAAAGTTGATTGACGGCTTTCCACAGTACAGATGGACAATGACCCAAACAAAAAAAAAGGATTTAAAGCAAAGAAGTGGAATATTCTGCAATGTCAGATCTTCGAGCATGCATTTCACTGTGCTCAAGACAAAACTTAGAATGTTGACAAAGGAAAAATGTTTTTTATTTAATGCCATTTATGTTTATTTGAATTAGAGCCCCTGAAATAACATAAAAATAGCTACAAACATGTTTAATCATATATTTACGTTCAACCCCTTGAAAAAGTTGTTTCATTTCAAATCCAATGTGGTATGCAGAGCCCAAATCATGGATGCACTGTCCAAATATTTTTGGGCCTAACTGTATGTGTTAACATTATATGTTTGAAATTGTTAAGAGATTTCTTAAGATCATGAAACGTTTGCAGCTCACGATATAGCAGATGGTGTCCCTTTTAAAACACATGTTAAAGAGGAGGCAAACCATACAGAGTAACACGTGTTTGTTTATGTGATAGCAGTGATGTAATAGGGAGCTGGGCACACTGGTGAGTTGGGCAGAGTGTTTTAGCGACAGTTCTGCTGTTTGTGTGGGTGTCCTCTTTACTGTCTCATTCAACGACCGTTTCCCTCCTCAGCAACAAAGTACACTCGGAGTCTAACAACGACTCCGACCCCTTTCTGAACTGGTATTTATTTCTTAATTTAATACTTTCTTTTTGATCACCCCACTTCCCTCCACCACTATCCTTCCCTTCCTCTTTTAGCTAACCCTCTTCTTTTTCAATTCTTTCAATTTTTTGTATTGAATGTTTATATATTTTCCCGTACATTTTACACGCTTTAGTTGTTTATTCTTTGGATACTTTCCATGTTTTCTGTTAACTGAGTAACGTTTTTGTTGGCTGCTCCTTGCAGGATGGCTGTTGCTTTACTGTGGGTGACTGTTGGTCCTGGGGAAAAGGGAGGGTTTAACTGGGGTTTAATAGAAAAATGTCCATTCAGAAGATTTTGATGATGACGCAAATTTGGGGTCTTTTTTTGGATGGTGTTTTCCCGTAGCCTTTGTCTAAATCCTGCCCTGTCTCAGTGTCATCCTCCATTTTGAACCTTGGCTTTCCCAAAGTGGGGCTTTTTGCCCTTTGCTTTGGGAAACGTAGTCTGTGGTCTGATCCGGTTGTGGTCCTCCTATTTACCCTGTAGTTCAGATCCACCTAGAGGACCCGTTACCTAAGTGTGTGTGAACGCAAATGTGTACGTTTGTCTATTGGCTCACACATTTTTGGTCTACATGTTCCTTTATATGAATATAATTTTGTTGTGTGTGTCACCTTTCGTACCTGCGAGGGTGAGCGTGCGAGTGTGTGCTTTATTAGGACCGTCATTGATTTCACCACTTCTAACTCTTCAACTTCTCTCCCACCCCCCTCTCCATCCCTACATCCCCCCGCCCATGCAGCAAAGAACAGCAGAAGAACAACAAAGGGGGCAGCAAGTCGGTGTGGGAGCAGCGGACTCACGAGCTGCGCAGGCAGACACTGGTGACAAGCCGGGAGGCGCTCTACAACGAAATGGACCCAGAGGACCGCTGGAAGGCAAGGACGGGCAGGGAGGAAGAGAACAATGTAAAAACTACAACATCAGGCTTTCTCTTCTTCTGCTGGTGTAGTATGAACTGTCAGGCTTGCATGAGTGGATGGAGCCCTTGATGGAGAGCTGTTGTTAAATGTTTCCTCAGCATACTACGCACATTTGTTGCACAACTGAAAGGCACTTGTCGTAAGAAGAACTTGATCTTTTAACTAGATAATTTAGCATTCAGAAATACAGTCTTTTGGGCTCTAATTTGAACTAGTGCTGCATGTCCTGGTTACGTATTTACCTTTCTGCTTTTATTTGCTGTCCTTTTCTCTTCTCGTCTCCCCCTTTCTCCCCGGTTTCTTCTCCTCTCCTTCCCTCTCCCCTCTTCTACCTAGGTGAACCACTCACGTAACATCCGCACCGACATGAAGACCCACCTGGACCGCCCCCTGGTGGTGGACCCACACGAGAACCGCAACAACAACACCAACAAGGCTGCCCCTGCCCAGGCCTTCAGCCAGCAGCACAACAACGAGCAGCTTATCCGCAAGCAGGCACGTCTTGAGTGCGGAGGGGGAGGGGGCAGCTCGGGCCCCGGCCGGCCCCCAATGGAGCGCACCGAGTCCACAGAGAGCCGGAGCAGCCGCAAGTCAGGTGGCGAGACTCGTCAGCTCCTCCACATGTCCCAAACCCGTCTGGACGCGCCCGTCCCCGAGCCAGGGTTGGAGGAGAAGCCCCCAAAACGACACCACCACCACGGCGGAACAGCGCCCCCTTCGGAGCACAGACGCTCCAGGCCCCATCGCCGCAACACAGAGGACGAGGAGGGGGGAGGCGGAGGGAGGCACAGGTGCAAGGGGCCCGAGGGAGGAGAGGGCGGGGGCCAGGAGGGAGGCGGGGAGGGAGGAGAGAAAAGACCCAGGCGGCATCACCATGGGAACCAGACGGAGGGTGGCGAGGGGAAGAGGACCAGACAGCACCGACCCCGGAGGTAAGCTGAGGGATAGGTTACTTCAAAAGAAGCAATAACAACAACAACCACAACAACAAACATTCTGGTGTGCCTTGTTTTATCAAGGATATTGCCTGTTGTAAATACTATTTAATTTCCTGACATTTTTTAGTTCTCTCATCATAACATTCGCCATTATTCAACAATATTTTTTATTCTCCTTTCCCAACCCCAACCCAAACCCCACTTCCTTACGTTGTTACCAAACCAACTCCTCCCTCCTTCCAACTAGGAGCGGCAGTGGCCCCAATCTTTCCACCACACGGCCCATCCAGAAGAGCCAGCACCGGCAGGACAGCCAGTACAGCGAAGACATGGACAATGTCATGAACAGCAAGCTGGTCACTGGCCCCCCTAACCGGCCCAGCAACCATACTCCAGTCCCAGGTTTTGGCTTGGACCCCCAGCTGGCTAACAGCAGCACTCATGGGAGCTTGGTGATGGTGGATGCCTATGGGAACATGGCGCCCCGCACCAGGCTGCCTCACCCAGACTACACAGTTTTGGATATGCCCATGTTCCCCTCTTGTAATGCCATCCTACAGGGTGAGATATGGTGACATTTGCTGCATGTGTGTGTCTTCCGTTCTGTTTTACTGATTTGTATGACGTAAGAGTTTGTGTTTTTACATTTAAATGAGCGTGTTATAATTCAAGTATGGCCATACTCTTTCCGATATTTTACACACAATCAAACGCAGCAACGCATGCATCTGAACAGTACCGTTTCCTCTCATCCCTCTCTTGTTCAGTCAATAAGAATGCTAACACAGAGCCCTTGCCCAAGAAGGAGGATAAGGGGGATGATGATGATGATGAGAAGACAGAAGGCGGACCCAAGCCCATGCCTCCCTTCAGCTCCATGTTCATCCTCTCAACCACCAACCCGTGGGTGGACACAGAGACACATAGACTACACATGTGTTTATATGTATTTCACATAGAGAACATAGTTTATTCCATAACCACTTAAAATGTATGTGTTTGTGTGTGTGGCCAGGTTCCGGCGGGCTTGCCATTACGTGTGCACCCTGCGCTACTTTGAGATGTGTATCCTGCTGGTCATTGCTATGAGCAGCATCGCTCTGGCAGCTGAGGATCCTGTCTGGCCTGAGTCCCCCCGCAACAATGTGAGCCAGTCCACAAGCACACCTGTGGTTCAGTCCGACATGGTTTGGCCCATTTCAGATGCCAGTTGGGGGTTCACTCTCAACAATACTACATTGCACTCTTTATTTGCATTTTAAATGCTCTCATTTAAATTCAAGCCTGTCAATTGATTATATTTAACTCTTGTTCTCTCTTTACAGGTGCTCCGCTACTTTGACTATGTCTTCACCGGAGTGTTCACCTTTGAAATGTTGATCAAGGTAGATGTTGATCAGGGAAGAGCTCTTTTGATGGGGTACGAGTACGGGTACGCCCCTGGGCGCCTGGACCTTCTTATCTGTAGTTTACACATGAACTCTGTTTTCTCTCTTTCTTCCTTTTTTTCGCACACTTCCTTTCCACATTATCTCCTCCTCCTCCATCTTTCCCCTCTTCATCACCAAAACAATTGTTACTATCTGCCATCCTTTCTCTTCATCTCTGTCCATCCCTATTACATTCTCTCCCCCCATCCCTCTTTTCTCCCCCACCGCGCTTCTGCTTGCCATTCTCTACCTCCCCCTCCCCATCTCTCTCTATCCTTCTCTCGCCAGATGGTGGACCTGGGCCTGGTCCTGCACCAAGGTTCCTATTTCCGCGATCTGTGGAACATCCTGGACTTTATAGTGGTTAGTGGTGCTCTGGTGGCCTTCGCCTTCACGTAAGTCTCCCCCCCCATCCCCTCCCAACCTCCTCCTCCTCCGTCTCCCATACCTCTTGCTAACTGAACAGAGCCCCATTGTTTTTTTATTTTTATTTTTTTAAATGTTCTTTTCTTTGTGCCCATATATGTGGCTTTACTCGGTACACCTTACCCCAGCTTTCCCTAAATGCCAATCACCTACCCCAACACTGCCCTCTCTGCAAAACGTCCAATAGTTCTCAATCCTTTAAATCTACCCCTCTAGCTCCACCATTAAGCGATGTCAGAGATCACCTGGCTCTTCTTAAACAACACCCCAGCCCCCAACAACACCCTAGCCCCCCCCCCCCCCCTTTATCTTGCCTCTCGCTACCCGGCCCCCCTCCCATCCCCTCCTGCGTGGGAGTGAGGACCACTCCAGGCACCTGTAACCCTTTAGTGCCCGGGTAATTCTGTTGTGGAGCAGTAGGGGGGTTCCAAGCGGGCATGGACCCTCCCCGTCAGTCCACCCTCGTCATCACTGGAGCAGGTATTTCAGCCCTACCTTACTTCTGCACGCCTAGGACTATAGCTTGGTCTCTAGTGTGTAAATGAGGGGCCCTTTTGGTCCCCTATGGTGAGAGACTTATCTGCATGTTTTTTTACATCACAAAGAAAGGGTATTACTAAGTTTTCCCCTGGAAAAGTAAATAGTATGTAATGAACCTTAAAGGAGGGTATTGAGATGGAAAAGGCCAAGCGTAAGTGCTCACACCAAACCAGGTGATTTGCCTGTATGTTAAAGCAGATATTACCCTAATGAAGTAAAAAGGAATATCTCTGACTGACTGTAATAATCGATTTACTCCAAAGCGATACACATAAAGGATTCAGCTTATGTGGGCATATGCATGTCCTCCTCAGCGCTGGCACTTAATACACACTGGCTATGTATGCTTAATTTAAAAAATAAGTATCTTGGTATGAACAACTCCAAATCCATCCCCAGGCACTTTGCTTACAGCTTTCAGCACTAGCTTAAGCTAGGGAATCCATTCTGAACAAAATTTCACTCAGCCAACAGCAAGAAAAAGCTACAACTGCATGTATCTTGTCTTTTTAGATTGAGAGTCGGCAATATTCCAAAGGGTTTAGGTTTCAATGTATTGAATAGTATTAAGACATGCAGCATGGCGCCTGAAAATTATGTTACTACTCATCTACTCCAAATAGATAATATTAGTATTTAATATGTACCTAGGGAACATAATGAGCTTTGCATGATCATATGATATAGTTGCAAAGAGTGTTGTGTATGACTGCTTTAGCTATAATCCGGAGAAGATTGTTGAGCCTGTTATGACTTTTTTTCTGCAGATGATATTGTGAGGGACTGTACAGGTATGTTTTGATCCAAGTGCAGACTATGGCCCTAGAAGCACTAATAAAATAAGTAGACACCAAACAAAAAAAGACACTAATAAAACACAGGAAACTGTAAACTCCGTCTGTAGACTTAAGATCTTGAAGACAGCAGGTTCCTTTTACAAAGGAATATAATGTAATGACAGAATGAGGAACACAGGGAAAACAGGAATTGAAACACTCACGTTAAAGGAACGTGAAAACAATAATCCTAAATGGCAGGACCCGGAGCACTTCTCCGACTCCCTCTGCTGGTTGCAGCAGCTTCCAGACCCTGACAGGTATAATGTACTGTCATGTATACACATGCATTGTCATTTCAAATGCAAGGGGAGTAATGGTAATGGCATGTACTATCTACATGTGTACGTGTTCTGTATATACTGTATCCACTCTGTGGTCACTAAAGATCGCATGGCACTTCCCGTAAAGAGTAGGGGTGCAACCCCGGTGTCCTGGCTAAATTCCCACCATTCCTATATCTACAGATCCCAGTCACCTAATCATCCCCTCAGCTCCCACTTGGCCAATCTAGCCCTTATCCTGCCCCTTGTGGCTCTTCATTTGGTCTTAAAACCGATGGGTGGTGAACAAGTCTGGCGTAAATTGGCTGCTGTGGCATCACCCGCTTGGGTGCTACACGTTGGCGACGTAAAGGGGCGCTATTACACAAATTTTCAGGTTCATACCTTTATTTAAGAGTTCTACTAGAATAGGTTTACGCGTTTTAATGTTCAGTAAAAAAATTGTTTTTCCAATCTGCCTGGATCTGCAGCACCTCTATTCACCCTCTGTCTTAAACGCTCCGTTTTAGCTCCAGTGTCTTTAAGGCCCCCTCCCCCTCCTGACGAGCCCAGTCTGCTCTGATTAGTCAGCTGGCCAAGCAAAGGGAATTTGCCTTCGCACTGACGAAAACAACATTTTCTCGACATGGCGAAACCACCCGGCCTCCGCTCTGACTGGCTGTGGTTGAGGGCGTGCCGAACATTATTCAAATGTGTGACTTAGTGACATAGATAAGTTACAGAAGATAACGCTGGACTACAACAAGGCGTTTCAGGCAGTTTTGGATCAGTGTTTTCTGTGGGAGAGAGTAGCTTCCTATGGCGTGAACTATGGGCTTTGTAACTTTTCAGACCTTTTACATGCACAAAAAGCTATATAACATACTAAAGGAAAGGGGAAAACCCAAAAAGCATAATGGGCCCCCTTTAACCATGAGTCTCCTCCTACAGTGTAAATCGCTTGGGTGTCCGCAAAAGCGCTATATCAAGTGCAATCAATTATTGAATCCATCCATCCTAACTGAATCCATGGATTGGGCCCATATATTTTGACACCACAGATAAAGATGCTGAGCACCAATGCGTATGTGCAAGATCTTCATATGCACACAAGAGTTGGAATAGCTATACTTACCATGAGTTACTGCAACACACACTGTAATTGTGATAACCAATTTAAGACCATAGACTATGATTCTAACATAGCACTGTACATATGACTTACGTCATAAAGTAATACTTAAAGGAGCGAAAACGGAATCACTTAACTTTGCAAATGTAGCAGCATACTTTACTTGTTACCTTGGCCTTGCATCCCCAAGACCCCCTGTGCCGTTCTCTTAAACTTTAGCTTTTCTGTTTTGGAGCTAATAGATAGGGTTCATTTTCCTCGATAACACAAGTACAGACAGAGGATGAATGCTGTGCGTGCAGAAGGATACACCTCCCTCCCCGATCCCATTTCTTCCTCCCCTCTCGGGCTTCCCTTACTGCTCTGCACAGGCTGAGCGAGATAGTATGTGGACCAGTTCACTTCCCCATCTAATTTCCCTCATCTTGCCTCTGTCTGACCATCTTTCTCTAAAAGATCAGGATAGATCCCGCTGCAATTTGCAAAGCCTATATAGTTATGTTAGATTGGTGAATGTGAGTACAAGGAAAGGAGGAACAGGCAGCGTTGTAGAAGCCTTTGGAACGCTTTGAGTGAAGTTGCTTTCTTAACCACTGATCCTG
Organism: Galaxias olidus; assembly: GCA_026901105.3. Taxonomy (NCBI): domain Eukaryota; kingdom Metazoa; phylum Chordata; class Actinopteri; order Galaxiiformes; family Galaxiidae; genus Galaxias; species Galaxias olidus. The sequence goes on from JAPMUY010000841.1 coordinate 103,688, forward strand.
TATCAGGTCTGCATAGTCAATCTGTGTCATATGGGTGATATTACTGATGACGGATCAGTGGGAAAATAAAGCATTTATACTTCCAGAGTTAGAGTTTGTTTTGAGTGACAAGTGCTCCAGGGTGACGGTGTTTGCTCCCCCCATCTGCAGGGCTGAGCACTAATCCAGGTCTCTTTTAATTGTATGTGTCTAATCCACAACTGTTCTATCACTATCTAACGATATATACAGTATGTGTATGTTTGTCATTGCTCACTGTTGAGCCTTCTGGAGTTGCCGTGGGCTCAATTCAACAAAACATCAGGGAAGCAAGGTGCCCACTTGAAAACCCAAATGACATATCTACTCTCATCCAAAATCCTTTCTAAGTATTGCTTTCTAAAGTGCTTGTCTTTGATTATGGCATAATGGATATTATAACACCATATCCTGTGTATTTAGAAAAAGAAATGCAACTATGCATTGTGTGTCTGTGTGTCTATATGTGTACTGTATACATGTGTGTTTGTTTCACAACATTACCTACTGTTTTGCAGACGTGTAACACTTATGTTTGTATGTTTTATTCCTTTTTATCTCCCTTTCTGTGTCAGGCCTGCGTTTTTAGGATTGGTAAATGGGATGGACGGTAAAAGCTAAACATGAGCAGACAGAAACATTCAGTACTTTGTTACAGACAACATTATTCACTAGTGGAATAGTGGATGTCTCTAAAACGTAACATCAAGCATTACAAACTGAAACTCTATGAGGGGATTCAATCACACCCACACTGCTTCTGCACTGGCTTACAGCAAATGCAAATTGTGAATGGCTTTTTTTAATGGCATGTTGACAGACATATACACCGGCACTTAGACTTGATGTTTTCACCAAGTGTCAAGGCAGGAACAGGAACAGACCCCAAGATAAGTTCCTTCGTCTGACTGAATAGGGTCAGGGTGCTACGCTGCATAGCAAGTTCTTGAGGGTTAAAGTCATCAATGGCCGATTGGCAAATTCCACTTAAACCTGTCGAAGTGCCAGAATAGACTGCAGTAAAGACAGATAGAGCCCTAATTCGGTTGGTGGAAATCAAACCTCACTCCAGATAGAGCGGGCACTCTCGCTGGAGATGCTTATCACTCCTTTGATCTAATTAGTCTGGCATCCACAATCTTGTCTCGAGGATCCGAGCCATCTGGGCTCATACTGTTGCCCTGCCCTTTTCTGAAGTCAGGTTGGAATCAGACTTTCTGCAGTAACAGTCTTATCCCCCATTTAACCTTCTGGAGTCAAAATCAATATTGCTCTACTTTTAAAGATGAAGAAGGCAGTTTTGTGGGTGGTCTGACTGTGGCATAGAGAAATAACAAAAAACATGAATATATGTGTTTGTGTACGGTGTTTGGGTGGGTAAAAGTGCAAAGGTTGATCTGAAAAGTAAAACGCAGGCCTTGTGATCTTTCTCTGTTTAAGTTTTAGTTAAATCTCTCATATGGATGTGTGTCCTGCTCCCAATCCCTGTCCTGTGTCCTGTTTTTCTACCTCGATTCTATCTCTTTACGTTGTCTTACTGTCTTTCATCCCTCTCTCATCTCTCCGTCTGGACACCAACAGGAGCGGCAGCGGGTAAAGTTCTCGCTCTCTCTTTGCTTTTCTTCTTCTTCTGCACTGTCAGCGCTTGTTCTTCCAAACACATGGCTTTCCTCTCTTTCTTTTTTAAATCTGTCTATCCTTCTGTCCATCCTCACTGTCAACTGCTATACTTGTATTTCTTCTCTCTCCCTCTATTTACTAACCCTGGTCTGTCTGTGGACCAGCTCTGAAGTGAAATACAACTTAGTATGTGTACATGTCACACTCCTTTAGGGAGCTAAACAGGACCTGTAGTGTTTACTCAGAACAATAGCATGAGGGGCTAGTATAGCATGTAAAAAAAAACTAAATGTTTCTAACATTTTAGACTAAGAGCCGACCCTGTCACAATTGGTGGTATATGGTAACGAAAAGCTAAAATTAAATGACCTGCCTTTCTCCAGGGGACATAAATACAGGGAATAGGTGATGTAAGCAGAGCAAAAGAAGAAGGATGTAACTGTATACACTGTTCTTATGGACCTATAGAAAGTAGATATCATGGCATTGTACCAGAAAAGATTTGTTCAAATTATAAGCAAAACTATTGAATGTGTTATATTTGAATTGATTAATCACTTGAAGCTTGGTTTGTGAAAGAGCAGATTCACATCCTGCTTAAACACACAGCTGTGAGGCTAGGCCTAGAAACACAGACACATGCACAGAGAGAATAATGCACATGCAGAGAAGTTTGTCAAAAAAATATGCTGACCGACACACACACACACACACACACACACACACACACACACACACACTAAGATAAACACACATAGACAGTCGGTCGTTCCAGTCCATCTGGTGGAACAGCTGTGAAGATCAGGCAGCTGTTCAAGCAGCAGGAAACATTATAAATGTTCACCTCCCTAACTCATTCTTTCACATGATTTATAAGCCTTTAAGTTTATGAGATAACTCCTTATCCTCTGAACACTTAAACCTGAGGCCAGGAGAAGGAGAAGTCATAAGAAGTCAGATAGTACAGAGATCAGTTTTAGGTTAGTTCAGTGGGTTAGCTGCCTTGTTAGGAAATGCTCATGTTCGATAATAGTTCATGGCTAGTTAATGAATGTATAGCTAAGTTGTTGGTGAACATACTAGGTTCAGCTGGCTAACATGCTAATCTATCTAATTGCCTAGCTTGATTTAGGCCTAAGCCAATCTATTTGGTGTCAATGTCAGCCTTTCTGTTAGCGAATCTTAATAGACCACTATAATATGATATTGTAATATTCATGAAACAGGTATACATGTAAAGGTTCCATGCTACATCCCTTCACAAAAAGAAAGAGTTTTGGTTCAGCCTTTCTGTACAGAAATGCTTGTCTTTGCAAATACAAAACCAAATCTCATGCTGTCTTGCTATGTCATGAAACCAGCTTTATGTGAGCCAGGTTGGAAGACTAGTAGATTATACCACAGTGATATTTGATGGAAACTACTGTGTATGGAACAGAGCCACAAAAGGAGAGAGTTTGGCAGATCACAACTGTTTCGCTGACGTCAGAGTAAGAAACCACCTTGATGCCTCAGATTAAATTATTTCTAAAGCAAGAGTAGGGAGTTCATACAGTATATAGCTGTTACATATGGCCATTCAGCCTAAACCGTTCAACTTTCTAAAGAACACCAGCACCATCCATCTATCTATCTAATCTTTCCAATCTACATATCTGTCAAATCTTTAACACATGCTAACTTAGTGTGTGAAAACAGAGACCCCACAGCCCAAACTCTCTCCCTAGCTGTCTCTGGTTAAAGTACTGTGTTACTCTATCAATATAGAATCATTTTAAGGTACAGCATGGAAAGCTAGGTTTCAATGCAGCATGAGTGAACTGCACAAAATTGGGCATGTGCTAGTTGGGTACGTATACAATTTGCAAAGCATTTGATTGCATTGCAATGTAAATTTAATTGTAGTGCTTCGATAGCATACAGGTTGCTATGATGTTATCATACTGTAGCATGTAGCAGACAATAACACTTAGCACGTAGCTAAACTGCTGAAGTTACACTTAGCAATAAGGCTACAGAAGAATTTAATAGCAATACTGCATGTGTTGCTATGTCAAACAACCCTGACGTAGTTACTCTAGTGGAGTTAACTCGATTATAACTAACATTTCAGGAATGGCTGGCGACTGCCATTTTGGATGGAGAGGAATGAGCTTGTTCCAGACCCCTGACCAACCTTCCATCTCTGACTGTCTACAACTTTGTGTGTGCAGGGGGAGTAGTAAGGGGAAAGACATCAGCACCATCAAGTCTTTGAGGGTACTGAGAGTGTTACGTCCTCTGAAGACCATCAAGCGGCTTCCAAAGCTTAAGGTATAGGCAACCAAAACTGTGTTTTTACCCAAAATGTCAATAATGGTTATTGTGGGTGGGGGTTGGGAAAGGGTGGGTTTGAGCACGTTGTCTACTTACCTAAACCGCAAAGTGTCCTTGGATACGTTTATATGAAAACAGTGCATGCTGACCTAACGGATGAGATATCAAACTGTCATGCACCACATGCTCTATCAGCCTACATAGATTACAGGCTTATTTATCTTATTTTCTTGACAACTGACTGTGCTTCGTGTGTGCTGTGTTCTCTATGTGCAGGCTGTGTTTGACTGTGTGGTAAACTCTCTGAAGAACGTCCTCAACATCCTTATTGTCTACATGCTCTTCATGTTTATCTTTGCCGTGGTTGCGGTGCAGCTTTTCAAAGGAAGGTTTTTCTACTGCACTGACGAGTCCAAAGAGTTTGAGCGCGATTGCAGGTCAGGATACAAACCACAAACTTGTGCTGTGCATTTGATCCACACCCCCTCCGGGAGATTCTTGAAAGGACTTGTTCTGGTTTGGTCATATTTGGCATCAGTATTAAGTTATACGTATTATAGTGTTTTATTTAAATCTGCCTGCATTAGAAAAAATCCAAGTCACCATAAAAACAATTATTGATATTATCAGCCGGGAAAAAACGTAACATTATTTCCTGCCTGCTTTGGCATGTTTGTTCGTCTTTGTTTTCCAGGGGCGAATACCTGGTGTATGAACGCGATAACGAAGTGAAGGCGCAGAGGCGGGAGTGGAAGAAGTACGATTTCCACTACGACAACGTGCTTTGGGCCCTTCTCACCCTCTTCACCGTGTCTACCGGAGAGGGGTGGCCGCAGTGAGTGGAACACACACACACTTCCTATTTTTTCTTCCCTAACCATTCATATATGGATACCCAGCACACACACACACACACACACACATTGATTTTGGCCTCGTTTATCCATCTCTATCATCTTCATCATCTTCATCATCTTTATTATCGTTTTTCCTCTAGGGTGCTGAAACATTCAGTGGATGCGACTTATGAGAATCAGGGCCCGAGCCCGGGGTACCGGATGGAGATGTCCATCTTCTACGTGGTGTACTTCGTGGTCTTCCCCTTCTTCTTCGTCAACATCTTTGTGGCTCTCATCATCATCACCTTCCAAGAGCAGGGAGACAAGATGATGGAAGACTATAGTCTTGAAAAGAATGAGGTGAGACCATTACAGGCTGAAAGGAATTGTTCACGCACAATGCCTTAAAATATATTCTAGTGACAACTATACATGGTAAAGTGGCCTCCAAAGTTTGGTAATGCAAAGGAAAATGTTACTGATAAACTTGTATTGTACATAATTTCTCCTTACAGACTTTTTTATATCATACAAACATTTGCTGCCAAACTATGTTTGAAGACGCTTCTCTTGTAATGTTAGCTGCAGACAAAGTCCAATTGGCCTCTATCTGCACTGTACTTGTTAAACCTTTGTTGGCTTTGTGTTCTGCAGAGAGCTTGTATCGACTTTGCTATCAACGCCAGGCCCCTGACGCGACACATGCCCCAGAACAAGCAAAGCTTCCAGTATCGTATGTGGGAGTTTGTGGTGTCGCCGCCATTTGAGTATACTATCATGGCCATGATCGCTCTCAATACCATCGTGCTAATGATGAAGGTACGCGTCTGGACGTAGGATATGCAGCATATAGGTGGCCTTTGAAATACTGTGAATTGCAGAAGTGTCAACAGTCCTACTTCAATACTGATATATCTCACACTCTTCTATACGGGCAAAGCCTTTCCTTTCTTTTTGTGATACCTGTTCTTTTCAACTTTTTGTTCTTCTTCTAGTCCTCTCCACCCAGACAAAGACATAAACAAAATCTTCCTCTAACTTTCATTTGGTTTCATAATAGTTCTTATAATGTTTGTAAGCCTCTTAACACACCGGCTTCAAATGACGTCTAAGCTGTCTTTTGACGTGATTTCTGTCTGTTTATTGGGTGTGCTAAACTGTGTGAGTGCCTCTTTATGTGTTTTTATACTCGTCCTGTACTCTGTCCCTGGCTGTCTGTGGGTGTGTGGGCGTGGGTCTTTGTGTGTGTGTGTGTGTGTGTGTGTGTGTGTGTGTGTGTGTGTGTGTGTGTGTGTGTGTGTGTGTGTGTGTGTGTTGTGTCTTTTGACTGTTGTACGTTACTGTATACACGTACTGTCTGTATGTGACTGTGTGTGTGCATTTGTGAAATGTGTATGTGGTTGTATACGATGTGTGTGTGTCTGTGTCTGTGTGTGTGTGTGTGTGTGTGTGTGTGTGTGTGTGTGTGTGTGTGTGTGTGTGTGTGTGTGTGTGTGTGTGTGTGTGCGTGCGAGTAGTACGACGGAGCTTCGCCAGCCTACGAATCTGTGCTGGCCAACCTGAACATAGTGTTCACCTCGCTCTTCTCCATGGAGTGTGTGCTTAAGATCATTGCATTTGGAGTACTGGTAAGTGGGTCTTAATCACACATGCATGCACATAGTTTTATTTACGTTGATGTGCACTTATTGAAAATGTGACATGGAACACAGATCCTTACTCGCTTACGGTTACTTTGCTATCCGTCAGTGTCATGTCCGTCAGTGTCTATTATGCAGTAGATGACGATGTAGAAGATGAAAGCACAAACTCTGAAATATATAGGGGCAAGGATATGGAAAGAGGAAATTATCAGCTGAAAGAAAAAAAGAGAGAGGGAGAGAAAGAGAAACATTGAAGGGGAAAGAAAATGTTAAAAGAGGAGAAGGAATGAAAGAGGTACATAGATTAGAGGAGCAAATTCAGACAGAGGTAGACGATAGAGGGACGGGCCGATGTAGAGCAGCTTGGAAGGAAGGGTTATGGTGTGTGTGTGTGTGTGTGTGTGTGTGTGTGTGTGTATGTGTTCTAAGTAATTTTTTTTGCCTTGACTAATGCACTGTTTGGCTTCAAGCATATAAACAGGCCAGCTAGGTCGGCAGTCAACATTTGTGTGTTATCAGTCATCCTTTTTTTGCCCTCTCTTTCCTTTTAGCTTATTCATGTCTGTCTCTCTCTCCCCTCATCTCAGCACTATCTTACTTTCTTTGTCTCCTGAAGTTCTTATTCTCTGTCATTACAGTACTATCCGGCCATCCTAAAAATGTAGTTCACTATTTACAATTTGTTTTTACCTTATTGTCATGTCTCCCGGAGATATCTCAACTTGTCTAGATAGCTGGGTCATCCCTGGGAGACATTGAAAAAACTATCTTTTGTCTCCATGCGTTGCATACTCTGTCAACCTTTTTTCATGTTTTGGAAGAGGTGTCTGTAGCGCAGACGTTTCTTTTATTGTCTTCATAATATGTAGACCAGGGATGGCCAACTGGCGGCCCACACCTCCTCTTTTTTGGCCCTTAGATCAATTTAGAGACCACGTAATATGTCAGTGTGAAAGGCCTTGCCACAGAAACATTTCTAAACAACAATTATTAATCAAATCAATGCATTTTAACACAGCACCGAAAGCGTTAAATGCAGGAGAAATTAGCACAGCCAGTGTTGCCAGGTTGGCGGTTTTCCCACCCGATTGGGCTACTTTGATTTGATTTAAGTTGATTGGCATTTTCTTTTCTTTCAATACAATCAACTTACATTTCTGTGAACCTGAAATTTGTTTTGTGAGCTTATTAGAGGATTTTACCTGAAAGATTGAAAAATGTCAGTTAAGTTGTCAGACCTAGTATACTTTTAGCTGGTTTGTTAATAATTACATACCACACATGGAATTTGTGTGTGTGTGTGTGTGTGTGTGTGTGTGTGTGTGTGTGTGTGTGTGTGTGTGTGTGTGTGTGTTCCAAGTGAACCTGCGGCCCCCTGATGGTCATTACAGAAACTATGTGGCCCCCACCACTATCTAAGTGGCCCATCCCTAATGTAGACTGTTGAATCTCATGCAAATGGTTGCCTATATTTATCACATTATTAGGATACATAAATGTAATACTTTTATTTGGTTCTGTTGAATTCTTCCAGAATTACTGTTAAATTCTCCTATTAAAGCCCTGTCCAATAACTGTAGGCCAATACTAGAAACTTCCATTACATTTGACCTGTCTCGACATCTGACAATGAATGTTAAGTTGAAATAATAAGCTAGTGGTTTAGAAAAACAATCTAGTTGGCTCAGCTAGTAGAGTAAGTCAACAGGATTAAGTGCACAAGCTCTTAACAAGCTTTAGTGAAAGGCTAACACATAAGTATCGGCGGAATTTAGATTTCGAAGGTGGGGGGTCACAGTTAGTCCATTTCCTTTCTCCTGGTATATAATGTCACAATCAGGGGGAAGAATAGACCCTGGCGCAGGTAAAAGGTGCAAAGCAGAGCTTTATTCGCAAAAAGGCAGCAACAAAGGCAGGCTCGAACACTCATGACATCAAACAATGAACAGACAAGGGACAACATAGGAATCAGGGCTTAAACACAAAACTAGGAAAAACCATCAACCAATAGAAAACAGGACAACCAAACGAGATAAAAGGGGGCAGGTGCAAATGATAAAGAAATCGGTTTTCAATACTGCTTTCTGAACAAGTGAGGGTGGGGCATGTCCTCTGTATTGGTCTCTATTTTATCAAACTTTGAATTTCGTTTTCCTTTGTATTGTGTTTGGCCTGAGATATATACTTCCTTTGCCTGATGTGAACACATCTATCCTCTTGTCCACCCGGCCCTGGTCCAACATAATGATGCTGCAGGTCCATTTTCTCCCTCCACCAATCTACCCCTGGATGACACTCCTCTTTTCCCTCTCTGTTTTTCTCTATATTTTTTTCTTTCTCCGTCTCTCACCGTTTCTTTAAAGTCTGCTTGTTTCTCTACAGTTTTCCATCTGTCTAATTACCCCTTTTCACTTTCCTCCCTCACTCAGATACTTTTAATTTGTCTTGTTCTTGGCTCTGTAACCGCTTCTTTCTCCATTCATTCCCTTGATTGCTGTTATCCCATATATTTCTGTAATTGAAATGTCTTAACTTTTCCCTGGCCCATTTGACTCTATTCTCACTTATCTTTCCTTGCTCCTCTCTTCTTCTCCCTGGGCAGAACTATTTCAAAGATGCCTGGAACATATTTGACTGTGTCACCGTTCTGGGCAGCATTACTGACATCTTGGTCACCGAGCTTGGGGTAAGTTGGGAATCCAGGATGGGAGTGTGAGAGAGAAAGTGTGTGTCTATGGGTTTCTGTGGGTCCATACAGTTCTACATTTGACAAGTTATTGTTTTTGTCTGAGTTTTATCTGTGTGCACATAAAAATAATATGTGCACTTTATAATATTATTTGTGTGTATGGGGGGGGGGGGGGTATGAATGTGCAAGTGAGGATATGTCTATCTTATCTAGGAATGTCTATCTATCAGAGTTGATAGAATGGAGAGAGCAGAGTCTGAAATACAGGGAGAGAAAAGGGGACAGAGGGGCAGAAAAGAACAGAAGCCGTGAGACAGAGAGAGAGTTGGGCAGGGCGACGGAGGGTCTTGCGGTGCTCAGCGAAGTGTGAACGCCTCCTGCAAGTCTTATATAATTGTCCTAGTTGGTGGAGTGAAGGCAGACCAGACTGGGCTTGCCAGTAAGCACACACCCCACCACCTCTCTCTCTCTCTCTCTCTCTCTCTCTCTCTCTCTCTCTCTCTCTCTCTCTCTCTCCCCCCATGTCCCTCTCTCTCCATGTCTTTCTCTCCATGTCTCTCTCTCCCTCTTGCTCACCCTTCTTCCCACTGCCAAGCAACAAGATGACAAATGAAACAACCAGGTTAGAGAAACTAGGGGGCCAATAGGATTTGCCCTCCAAATAAGCCCGGACTATCTTTTAGCCAACCAGTTGTTTAGGGAAGGACTATGGTTCATTTAGATGGTTGTGTCATGTGATGTGTCTGTTTGTGTGTATGTGTGTTTGTGTGCATAAATAGTAAATTTAATGTGGATGACAGTTTTCAAAGTTTTAATGAAAATTGGATGATCAGTGAAAGATTATTGATATTTTTTTATATTGTGTGTAAATAAATCTGATAGGCGGAAGACATATATAAAAAACTTTATTTATACAGCTGTCCCTTTATCCTTTTAAAGTCAAGTCACAAATCAACTTTGCTACCACAGGAAAACAAAAATGCCCTGTGCAATGCTCTTAGGGGCATTAGCGCTGTAGGTAGTAATGTAGGTCAAATGCTGTAGGTCAAATGCCGTAGATCAAACCTAACCTAGGTGCCCATCCTACCAAATTTGTCTACGGTAAGCAGAGGATATTACTCGCTGAAGAATCACTGTGGAAAGGCTCACTCTATTGAAACTGATTTCTGAACTGTGATAACGTCCATTTCATGGGAGGAACCAGTAAACACGAATAGCTGTTGGATCAGCCCAGCAGCAGCTTTGTTAAGTTCAGTTGCCAGTTTCCAAGGTGTAGCGTTTTTGACACTGCTGATTTCAGTGAACCACTTGACATCATGTTTTGGGTCCTTGCAGTCAACATGACGCCATCATGTGGTTTCACTAAGCTCGCTAGGTTCTTCATGCTGCTTATCTTGGTTTTGTGTATATATTCAGACAAGTCTGTAATAGAATCTGTCGTTGATAACATGTTTCCATAATGACAATTCAAATTTGTTTTTTTTATCTTTTTTTACATGCTTTCTTTAAACTCCACAAACTTAATGGCGTCTACTGTACTTCGCCCCGCCCCTTTCCACACAACTTTTGGCGATTCCATCCAATCAAAATGCACTATGAAACCCATGTGTCCGTCCACGAAAAAACTGGCCTCGTCACACGCAATGGTTGTTCACTCAACCAATCCAAAAATTCTGCTTTAAACCATGCATCTGCAAAATCAACATGTAGATGGTTTGTAATTTTTTGGAGATCTTGTTTTTAATAAGTGCATCCATTTTCCCTTTGGTATGCCTGTGATGGTGCATGCTCTGCTCAACTCACATGCCCCAACCCCTGACCCCACAGTTATCCATGAACTTTAACCCCATATTGTTGATGACTCAACCTCCTTCCCAGTCACGGTGCCATGGCAATCTGACAATTCACAAATCCAAACCTAAAGACCCGACTGTATGCAAAACTTGTACATGTATAGTACACAAGTCTATAATATATATCACAGGTATGGATCATGTGGTCATAGTACACAAAGTTTAGTGTAAGCTGGAGCTACACTGTCCACCTTGTTGTTTACCTACTAATTTAATTTAGCAAATCCACAAAACGTCATTGGCCAGTCTGGTTGTATTTTGGTTGATAATACAATTATGTATTATTTTTCTCTTTCACACACAAACACACACACACTGAACACGTACACATACAGCAGCTCGGTGACTGGGAGAGAAGTGGGAGTGTAAATGATTTAGGATATGGTTCTAATGCTTTGCCCCATAGCAGAGTAGGCATGGGATGCATGCTGCCCCACTGCATGTTCTTTGGCAGGGAACACAGACACACATGCATGCGTACACTGTAAGTGGGAATGCAACCCACACACGTTGACCCACACAATAAGAGATATCATCAACATATTACTGTATACTGGTACTGTAATATTAACAAACAAACACAAATGAAGAGATTGAATACCAGAGTATTCCACAGAATACTGTGCATGGTCTAGATAGGAACTGCATGCACAAACTGCCAGTTTACAGTTTCTTAAGCCAGCCTAAGACCAAAACTTCGAATGATGGACGGTGAAAGACTGTAAAAAGATATATAGGTTTTAGTGTTCAAGTTATTTACACATGGTTTAAGTTACTATTTTATTATAACCAATAATGTGTTTATAGTAACTAAATGTGAATTTAATGCAAAAGAGTATCTGATGTAAACCACTGTATTTATATACGGCATAATTCTATAGCTTGTAATCAGAACTCTTTAGTTTGATTTGCAGTTGGTCTTTCAACCGATCCAACATTTTGAGTCTCTATTTTGACTTTGACATCTGACACATGACCCTAGTAGTCTGTTCCATCACAGGAGCGCTAGCTGCTGTTAGCTTTCTGTGTTTTCTGTGCGTTGGTGCGTTAGCATGCCGTAAGCTAGCTCCACAAAAATGAAGCTGTGTGTGCCTGAAGAGAATCAGTGCATTTTGTTGTGCATATGAGAAATACCCCAGTTACCTGCACTTACTACCACTACTACTACTTCTGCTGCTGCTACAACTACTATCCCAATTGGACGAAAATAGTTAGGTTCTGATGACCTACATGATTTTTTTTCCCCCTATATCAATATTTTATTGTTTTGTTCACACTCCTTGGATATGCAAAGCCTGTTTAAGCCTTGCTTTTTGGTTTGGTTTGCTTTTGACTTTTATTTTGGTTTGTTTCTAGTTTTGTTTAAATCCTACTGAGTTTGGTTTGGAACCTTCCCCTTGTTTTTGGTCTTGTTTGGTTTTATGTAAGGGATGTGCTTGTTGGTGTTGCTTGGCAACTGACTTTGCCTCCTCCTTGCTTCTCCCCTTTCCCTGCACGCTCTTACTTCTCTCTCCACCTATTCTCTGCTATTCTGACTACTTACATCGTTCTTTTACTTTGTTTCTGTTTGTCCCAAATTTCTTATTTTTTCAAATTTTTCCTTTTCTCTTTTTAAATTCTCTCTCTATCTATCTATCTATCTATCTATCTATCTATCTATCTATCTATCTATCTATCTATCTATCTATCTCTCTATCTATCTATCTATCTATCTATCTATCTATCTATCTATCTATCTATCTATCTATCTATCTATCTATCTATCTCGCTCTCTCTCGCTCTCTGTCTCTCTCTCTCTGTCTCTCTCGCTTTTATTTATTTTTATTTTTCTCTATCTTTTCCTTTGTTTCTCTTTCTGTGCGGCCATATTGGCTGATTGTGTCATAGAATAATTTTATCAACCTGAGCTTCCTGAGGCTGTTCCGAGCAGCGCGTCTCATCAAACTGCTGCGACAGGGGGAAACGATTCGGATCCTCCTCTGGACCTTTGTCCAGTCGTTCAAGGTACTCAGAACACGCATACAACACGCATACAACACATACACTGTATTTAACCATAACTAAGTACTATCATTAAAACAATTAAAACAATTGCACACTCTTTTCATTGTACACTTCATGTCCATTGACTTCCCTCTGTGGGGTACACATTGACAAGCTGATATCTTTATAAACAAACAACTGTAGCATAGTACTTTATGGTATGTAAAAAGCACAATTTGACCAAACTAAGACAGTTTTCCTCCTAATAAAACAATATACTGAGCGAGCACCTGCCTTTGAGACTAGTACCGTGTTTTGAACGTGCACCCCCCTCTGTGACTGTGTCTTTGTACAGGCATTCCTAATACAACAGTATAATGTTGTGACAAAACACCCCCTCCTTGACTTTATGTCTTTGCATAAGTGCACCTAATATGGCAGTAGTGTTGTGACGAAGCACCCTCTATGTGTGATTTTACAGGCGCTGCCCTATGTGTGCTTGCTGATCGCCATGCTCTTCTTTATCTACGCCATCATTGGGATGCAGGTGAGGAAAAAGAGGGGGTATGACACAGACAGACTGATCGTCTGCTTACCCAGTCTTCACTCGGAAAGTAAAGCCTCCATCTCCACTGGCTTTCATGTACATGCCACATGTAACATATGAATAACATCTAAAATAAACTCGGATTTGATGCTAATTACATGAATTAGCAGCTACATTTATTACTGTAAGGTGAAGGGTATGGGCTTGTCATATGGCAACCATGTCATTGCATATCATTGACTTCTATACAATTTGTCAATGGTCAAGGTTAGTGCTTTGACTGTAGTAATGTGTCCACAGCTCTTTGGAAACATTGGACTGGACGAAGAAAACGAGAGTGCCATCAACCCACACAACAACTTTCAAACCTTCTTCCAAGCTCTCATACTTCTTTTCAGGTGTGTGTTGGATGGCCTATTTTAGAGATGTATTATATGCCTTGTCCCCTCTAACATCATATTGGGTATCATTTTTGTCATTTAGCAGGCACTGTTTCCAAAACAATTACAGGGACACTCCCCCTGGAGCAACTTAGGGTTAAATGCCTTGCTCAAAGTTACGCTAGTGGTGGTGTTCCCAGGGGGGATTTTAACTCACTACCTTTTGGTCACTAGGTTGTAGTCCTACCCACTAGTCCACCACATCCGAGTGTGACTTCAATATGTGTGTTTGGGTATGCATGCATGCCCAACATTAACCAGCTATTGCGTTTGTGACTGTGTGCATCCAGGAGTGCCACAGGCGAGGCTTGGCATGACATCATGCTCTCCTGCCTAGGGGGGAAGATGTGCGACCCCATGTCGGGAAACAGCGAACCAGAGTGTGGCAGCCAGTTTGCCTACCTCTACTTTGTTTCCTTCATCTTCTTCTGCTCCTTCCTGGTGAGAGGGCACACCTTTTCTCTCACTCTTTCTCTCTGTCTCTGAAGATCCCTCTCTCGTTCCTCTCTGTCTCTTTTCTTTAGTTTGTGTCTTTCTCTTTTTTCCCTAGGTTAACCTCTGTGTTGTTCTATTACAGTTGATACGTTCAACTCCTCTCCATGGGAAACGCTCTTAGAGCGTGCATCATTCACTGAACACTTATACCACAGCGCCTTGTAATTAACAAGGCTCGTGAGACTTTAAGGGTCACGCGCACCCGCGTCAGCTACTCTATAAATACAGTGGCAGACCCATCTCAATCCAGATTTTCATCATTCAGCCAGGTGTGAACATTAACGGTGTCCTCCTGTCTAGTGAACCTTATCTTCGGTGAGGACGCTGTTCGGTCAGAGGATTTTCTCCTTGCTAGCAAGGTAAAACGTTTTCTCTTGCCTTTGGCGTTTCTTCTGCTTTCCGTTGCGCTACTTAACGTAGCACCACAGCAGGTGAGGTTTCTAGCTCCCGGTGGCGAGCTAGTTCCTTTCCACCGTGCCTGTTAGCCACTTCGTTCCTCCTCTGAGTTTTCGTTGTGGTTTTTCAGCACGTTTTTTTCCTTTCTGTTAGTTAGCAGCTCCGTTTTCGAACGTGTGCCTTGCTGTTTTCTATCAGTCCGAGTGTAGTTGGCAACGTGGTTAGTGTCCTCCGTTTTGCCTATGAGCCTGCGGGGCATCGCAAACCACATAGCTAGCTACTGCTAGATTATTGCTAAGCTAGCGTCCGTGTGGTGGCTAGCTAGCAAACCGCCTCCTCGGTACCTCACCTCCTGTTTCTTCGGTGACCTTGTGGGCTGTTAGTTAACAGCCTGTGCCCTGTTTACAAACGTGTGCCTTGCTGTTTTCTATCAGTCCGAGTGTGTAGTAAGCGAGGTGGTTAGAATCTTCCCGTTTTGTGTGCGGGCCTACGGGGTACCTGTAGCTAATTAGCTAGCTACTGCTAAGCTAGCTCACGAAGTTAGCTAGCTGCAGCTGCCTCGCGGTGTCGATGACCTTGCTGCTGTCTGAGCTAGCAAAGTCGTGCGCCTCTACCTGGTTAACTTGGTTGGCTTGGGCTGTCGTCCCCCCTACCCAGTAGTGGGATGCTGATGTTCAAGGGGGCTGGAAAGAAGAGGCAGAGTGCTGCCGCTTTTCTGCCTGTTAAGGCTGCCCCTCCAAGCGGAGATGAGCTCTCTATTGGGGAGCTCTCTCCTCTTCCCTCATGCCCGCCTGTTGTGGCGCACAGGTCCCCCGGGAACCTGGTGACCATAGCAGACGAGGAAGAGGCGGTGCCAGTGTTCCAGCCATGCGCTGTGCGAGCAGTGCCAGCTGGTTCACTGGGGGACACAGACTCTATGACGGACGCGCTCTTTCAGCCAGCTGAGATGCGCTTGTCTCGCTACCGGTCCTGATCAACCCGGGAGGCATGCCGCCAGGTGTGCGCCTGCGTGGGCATCCCCTGGCCATCCCCCCGGCGCTTCCAGCCTGGTCCTTGATGGATGGTTGCTTCATGCCGGTGGTCTCTCCTCCCCCGAGGAAGTCCATCCCCAGGACTTCCTTTCGGATCTGCGCGCCTCCTGGTCTAGACCAGCCTCTGCACGTGTGCAGTTGGCTGGATATAGCGTCATGGAGGTCCACAACCAGTCCAGGTTGGGGGTTGACACCCCGCCCCCTATGGAGCTTGTAGTGGCGGAGCACCTTGCCCCCACTACTTCCTCGTATGCTTCGGGAGCCCGCCTCCCTGAACAGCAGCAGAGAGAGCTCTTTTCTGTACTGGGTGCATCCTACAAGGCCTCAGCCTTGGCAGCCAGGAGTGCGAATGTGGTTTTGATTCTCCTGGCGTACCAAGCCATGGTCCAGCAGGAGATGGCTGAGTCCGCCCCGGATGATGACATCTCCGAGCTGTGGGACATCAGCCGTATGCTTACGGACCTCTCTCTGCGCTCCCTCAGAGGAGTGGCAGCACAGACGGGCAGGTCCATGGCAGCTACGGTGGTGGCGCAACGTTCTGTCTGGTGGGACGTTGCTAAGACCCCGCTTAGAGAGAGGGCTGCTTTCCTCGAGGAGCCGTTGGACCCTGCTGGGCTTTTCGGCGCCTAGGTGGGGAAGCTGATGGGGGAGGGGAGGCTCTGTCCACACTGCTCCCATCTCAGCCTGAGAAAAAAGCAAAGCCTTCCCCCCTCCCGTCCGGGGAGGTTTGGGCTTCACCTGCTCACCCTCCACGTGCCGCCCCCCAGGTTTCTGCTACACAGGCGCCGGTGGGGTTCCAATGCGGACGACCATGGGTGAAGAATCGGTTTACGCCAAAGAGGTCCCAGTCTGACTCCTTCCGAGAGAAAAAGCAGCAGCGGCCCTGATGGCCGACGGAACAGCCTCCTGTCGGTGCAGACTCAGACCCCGTTGACTACACGAGCAGTCAGGGTCCAACTCACCATACAGTCACTAAGCTCACTGTCTGAGGTGGCACTCCATCCTCAACCAGCTGCGCAAAGTCTTATTGTTCCCCACCTATTAAGTGTGTGTGTTCCGCTCCTGTGGGCGCCGAGTGTGCAGAGGAATCATATTAAACACAAAAATGTATCCTATAAAGCCTCAGCTGGGTCACGCCTCTCCCCTCAGGGTTGTGGGCTACCTAGCCAGGTGCTACGGCTCAGTGGTGTGCATGCAATGCAATGGGTTTTTACAGACCATAGAGTGCGGGCACAGACTCCAGTATCCGAGCAGCCCGCCTCGGTTTGTGGGGATCATAGACCTCTGTGTCAGATGAGCTCGCCCCTATTCTAGCGGAGGAGATATGCTCTCTCCTACAGAAAAAGGGGCTGTGAGATACGTGGCACCGACGAAGGCATACAGCGGGTTCTACTCGCGGTATTTCCAGGTGCTGAAAAAAAAGGGGGGGGGGGGAGGTATTCCCCATCCTGGACCTGAGGTGATTAAACAGCCACTTGACTGTATTCCAGTTCAAAATGCTGACGATCAGAGGCCTCTTATGCAGTATCCGTCAGAGCGATTGGTTTACAACCATAGACCCAAAGGATGCTTATTTTCACATTTCGGTCCTCCCCGCACACAGGACGTTCCTCAGGTTTGCATTCAAAGGTCAGGTGTTCGAGTTCCAGGTTCTCCCCTTCGGACTCTCACTGGCACCCCAAACCTTTTCCAAGTGCGTGATTGGTTATTGTGCGCAGGCACGAGAGAGGAGGCGATGGAGCACACGAGTGTTCTCTTGTCCCATCTAGCCTCCATCAGTTTTGTGGTGAACCTCAAAATGAGCTGTCTGGTTCCCTCCCAGTGCGTAACGTTCTTGGGAATAACCATCCGCTCGGTTCTGAATCGTGCCTTTCTCTCACGGGACTGCGCTCAGACCTTTTACAAGTGTCTGGCCGGTTTTCCTACGCATGCGGGCCTTCCAATACTGGCTGGCAGCCAGGGTGTTATGCCCCGTGAGGAGGCTGGATTTATCCCTGAGGGTCACCAACCACTGCGTTTTGGCGCTGGCAGCGTGGCGGGACAGAGCGCTGCTGCTGATGGGCACCCTATTGGGCCCTGTAGTACGCAGGCGCGTAGTGACGACAGATGCCTCCCTCACAGGATGGGGGGTTCTGCGAGGGACGTCCGGTGAGCGGTGCGGGGACGCGTCTCAACGCTGTCTCCACATCAATCACCTGGAACTGCTCACAGTCTTCCTGGTGCTGAAACGGTTTCTCCCGTTGCTGTGCAACCAGGATGTGTTACGGACTTCACGACTGTGGTGGCTTTTGTGAATCGACAGGGTGGAACCCGCTCCTGGACACTTCACGAGTTGGCCAGACAGTCGCTTAGTGTCCCCGGTCACCTAAATACTGGCACAGACCTTCTCTCCCGGGGAGAAATCCCTCCCGAGGAGAAATCCCACCCGGAGAGTGGCGTCTGCATCCGGAGGTGGAACAGAAAATTTGGTGTCGCTTTGGAGAAGCGTCCGTCGATCTCTTCACCTCAGCGGCCAGTGCCCATTGTCGCCTTTACTTCTCTCTGCGAGAAGTAGGCACTCCTCTGGGCCTAGATGCTCTAATGCACGCGTGGCCTGCAGACAGGCTGCTTTACGCGTTTCCCCCTACAGCTCTGATCCCGGCCGTGCTGGCCCTTGTGAGGTCACAGAGTCTGTCACTGGTATTAGTAGCCCCTCGATGGTTGACCAAACCATGAGCGGCGGATATATACAGCTAGGTGGTGGGGGAGCCTTGGCTGCTCCGTTGCGCCCGGACTTTCTGTCCCAGGTGACTAGAGAGAACCCCTGAAAGGCTGAGCTTGACCACTGACGGGTAACACCCCAGAGTGGTCGCTACTTTTCAGAGCACCAGAGCAGCGTCCACTAGGTCTCTGTATGACCTGAGATGACGCGTGTCCGAGTCCTGGTGCGAGTAGCGGCATTTTATGTTGTTCCAATGCAACCTGGGTAATATTCTATTATTGCTCCAGGGGCTACTGGACAACGACAGAGCCCTTTCCACGGTCAAAGTTTACCTGGCAGCCCTGCCGGCTTGCCATGTCGGCTTTGATGGAAAGACTGTTGATGCTCACCCGCTCGTGTCTCGCTTCATGAGAGGTGTACGCAGGCTGCGCCCGGTGTCTAAACCACTCACTCCCTCCTGGGAGCTCAGGTTGGTTCTGGATGGGCTGTCTCGGGCTCCATTCGAGCCCATGGAGACTTGCAGTATAAAGGCGTTGTCAGTCAAGACGGCTTTGTTGTTGGCCTTGGCCACCTCCAAGCGTGTCAGTAATTTACAGGCCCTCTCCATTCATCCTTTGCGTACTCAGTTTGCCCCCGGAGATGCCAAGGTGACCTTAAAGCCGAACTCAGCGTTTGTGCCGAAGGTCCTGAGCATGAGTAACACCTGTAACTCTATTGAGGTGCTCCGGCTCCGTCCCGATATGGATCTGCGCTCCCTGGAGTGTCTGTGCCCTGTACGTGCGCTGCGCTGTTACATGGATAGGACAAGGGGATCCCGTTCTAAGGATAAGTAGTTTGTCTGTTTTGCTCACCCTTCCGTGGGGAGGCACTGTCCAAAATCAGACTGGCTAAGTGGTTAGTGCAGGTTATTCAGTTAGCCTATGGCGCTATGGGAGACGCATCGCCTATGGCCATACGCGCACATTCCACTTGCAGAATTGCTTCCTCGTGGGCGCTTTCCAAGGGTGTGTCCGTCTCGGACATCTGTGCTGCGCCTAGCTGTGCTACGCCTCACACCTTTGTATCTTGGTAAAGATTGGGTGTGACGGCGCCCTCTCTGGCATAGGCCGTTCTTAGTGTGGACGGTCAGGAGTGGAGGATGGACCTCCGGTCATCAGGGGTTGTTCGATGTTCACGACTTACGGGGCATTGTGGTACAATGTCTCCCATAGAGAGGAGTCGAACGTATCGACTGTAATAGAACTAGGGGTTATGTATATAATCCAGGTTCTAATAAGGAGAGAAGTAAGACTCCTCTTAAGTCTGCCCCATGGCTGAATGATGACTGGATTCAAATCTGGAGTGAGATGGGTCTGCTACTGTATTTATAGAGTAGCTGACGCGGGTGCGTGTGACCCTTAAAGTCTCACGAGCCTTGTTGATTACAAGGCGCTGTGGTATAGGTGTTCAATGAATGATGCATGCTCTAAGAGCGTTTCCCATAGAGAGGAGTCTCACTCCTCTCCTTATTAGAACATGGGTTATATACATAACCCCTAGGTATTCTACTACTGCTTTCTCTGTCATTTTTTGCTGTGCGACATGTTCTATACAATCATGCCATCTTTTTTGTTGTAGATGCTGAACCTGTTCGTAGCTGTAATCATGGACAACTTTGAGTACCTGACCCGAGACTCTTCCATCCTGGGGCCTCATCACCTAGACGAGTATGTCAGAATCTGGGCAGAGTATGATCCTGCCGCCTGGTGAGCCACACACACACATACACACACACACACACATCGGCTCATAAAGCCATTATATGTTCCAATCATGCCTGGGTTGAGGTACTATTTTATATGTAATAATTTAAATTTGTATAAATTAACTCATTTTAATTCGGTACAGAATGAATTTAGAAGTCAATAATTTTCATACAGTTGGATGCCAGATAATGGCCATCTGTTTATTTTGCTTGCTGTAATATGTTCCCTCTTACAGCGGGAGACTCCAAGTAGTCTTACACAGTGAAAATGTCCTTAAGCAAAGAATTAACAATGCATAAACTATTTATTGCGACTAGAATATGTTCAAACTTAAACACATTTCATAACCAATTCTGCAAATTGTAAGAGGAGTGCAACGTGAGTTGAAGATTGAAAGCGCTTTGTAGTCAGTATTTGGAATGTGTCCTGAAAGTACCAAAACTGAAGCGACTGCAGAGGGGGATCGCAAATATGAGGTGCAATTCTCCTCAGTTGTTCAGTTATCCCTTCTTCCCTGTAACCCCTGAAACCTCCCGACTCCTCTTCTGTCAGTGGTTTAGACTCCCCCTAAACCTTACCCTACTGGAATCGTTATACTAAAGCCAAAACTTAATGTGACATTACCCCCTCCTTCTCCTCTTCTTTGGTACAGTAAGTTCCTGCTGGTTCTACACGCTAAGTTTCCTGGTATCATGCATTCCAGTGCCTGTCACCCTTTCACTATGTCCTGTGGTCTGCACTGGAGGGGGTAATATAGAGGGGCATGGAGAAGAAGAGGGAAATAGTGTAGAACAGGAGGGGGAATTGCAAGAACCGGAGAGGTACATGTAGGGAGATAAAGTGAAGTAGAGGGGCTGAGAGAGAACGTAAAGGGTGGAAGAGAAAAGAAAGAAATGGAGAGAGGCAAGTGGACAAAAAACTGACGGAAAGGGCAAGGACTTGGAAAAACAAGCAGATGAATGGTGAGAAAATGCAAGAGTAAGGAAAGAAAGTAAAAGAAAAGAAACATGGCAGACATGCAAAACACATAATAAAGGGTCTTTAACAAATGGCAATTAAACGTTTCAACAGTTAGCATGCACACACACTTCCGCTTCATTAGTGGTTCCATAATTATACCACTCACTAGCACAACACACATACACAACTGATTAGGAAGGGGAATAGAGCAAACAAAGGGAGGGGAAGAACCAGGGATGAGTCAGAAGAGGGAACAGTTAGAAAGAATAAGAACAATAAATGGGAAAGATGAGTTCTATGAGTGCAATTGACCAGCTCCAATGGATGGGATGCAGCTAAGGTGTGTGTGTGTGTGTGTGTGTGTGTGTGTGTGTGTGTGTGTGTGTGTGTGTGTGTGTTTTCTGTATGAATGAGATGTACGTGAATGTGTGCTTCCGTGTGGGTCATCTTGCTCTATGGAGATTATAAACTGTGTATTGATAAATCCTGTTCTGGTCAATGTTGTGCTCTTCTTCCCACTGTTTTCTTATGTCTCTGTTTGCGTGTGTGTGTGTTAATGTACGTGTGTGTCTGTGTTCTAACCCCCTCCCCCCTCCCCCCGTATTCTTCTTGCAGCGGGCGCATTCATTATAAGGACATGTACAGTTTATTGAGAGTAATCGACCCTCCTCTGGGCTTAGGCAAGAAATGCCCTCATAGGGTGGCCTGCAAGGTTTGACTAACTTCCTTTAAAAAAAAAACACCTCAGCCACACTTGCTACAGCATCCAAGAGAATGGAATGAGTGTTGCTTATATCTTTTCATTTTATTTCTGTTTATGATTTTTTAAGGCCTTTTTGTCACCATTTATAACTTGCATTCTGAACTTAAGAAGAGAATGTACAGGACAATGCTGGCACCCAATGAAGCATGTGTTGCATCAGTCAAGAATATGCATATTTATCGCATTACAGGTTTAATTTTCTTTAATGGGATTTTCTTTATGATTGAGAAAAAAATTTTAATTTATTTTTGCTTGCTGTAGAGGATAGGATCTGTAGCATTGCATTGTTCTTGGTTTTTGGGGGTTGGGTGGTACAGAAACTGCATTGACACCCCCTTCCTGGTCTAAGCAGGAGAGAGCTGTTGCCTCATCAGCTCTCTGCTTTTCTATGCAACCCCCGCATCCAGACTTGCATAGAAGGATGTTTTGGGACCGAAAGACAATCTCCCTGCCCTGTCCCCTCCTTGTCCACTGCCCCCTCTACCCCTCTGTCTCTGCTCGATGTCAGGCAGAGCCATTTCTCCGTATATATATATACATTTATTCATGTATGTATGTACAAACAACAGCAACAGTGCCAACTTGGGTCCAAATCAGACAATGTAACCGTGTCTTCTGTTCTGTTCTTATCTTTTCCACTCTTTTTATTTGGCTCTCTCTTTTGTGCGCCACCATTGAACCAATTCCTTTTTCATCTTCCTCTCTCACTCTTTCTGTATATTTTTCTCGCCCTCCGTCAATATCCATTTTCAATCTACCCCCACTCTCTCATTTTGGTTGTGGTGCATTTGGGATGGTGGTGGCGGTGCTGTGGCCCTGTGCAGTGGCCGGATCAGTTGCAGGGATATGTATGACATGCTCAGGCTCATGTGTCCACCGCTAGGCCTGGGGAAGAGGTGCCCGGCACGGGTGGCTTACAAGGTCAGAAGGGACCTTCCGACAACGTGGGAGGGGCTACTCATCTCCTGTATCTGTTGTGTTTTACTGTTTTCTTTTCTATTCTTGTCGGAGGGCCGTGGGGAAGCTATGGTTTGGTGTTGTGGCGTCGTGACACGCAGCAAGGGGACAGGGCGGTGGTGGGGGGGTGCGTTTAGGTCATAGGTGAGACAGGTTCCACAGGAGGGGGTGAACAGGGTGACCTTCTCAGCTCGCTTGCACCAGATCAATGGACGCAAACCACTTGGACACATTTACCTCAAAAAAACCTATAGACGTTACAGTAGAATTGGCAGTACACATGTCAGATTGCACATTTTGACAGTGACTGAAATAAAGTTCTGAATCAAATAAGCAATTTACCTACATCACACGTGTGTATTGCTCGAGTGTAGAATATTTACTTTAAGTGACTCATTGAAGAGATTAAAACAGAGTAATTCATAAAGTTGTCATGTTTGACCAATATGAAAACTGGTGGTGTTATTTGGCACAAAAATGCTGAGGGAAGTTCACACACAAACATTCAAGGAAGCATACGTGTGCTGCAGGGCTTAGAAGATCCACAAGACATTTGTCCTCTGAGTCACTCCGTCCTGTGGATGACACACACATTTAACCACATAGACAATCCATCTGCTATCGCAAGCACACAACACGTTCATATCCGATATAGTCTGTTAAGATTATTGTGAGCAAAAAAGACCTACGGTGATGCACAGACCTTTTTTTTTGACCAAAATAGGTTTGAGCCAATAGGCGAATTTCCTGCTGTTGTTAAAACCCCCCAGTTGCATTCTTTTTAAGTCAGTCCCCCTTCCCCCCAGCCCCGCGTAATTTTTTCTTCTGTCAATGCAGTTCTACTCTGTTTCCAGCCCCCTCTTCTTTGCATCCTGCCCCTCTGCATCCCCCTGCCCCCCTTTCAAAGCCCCTAAACCTGCATGCCTTTCCCGCCCTCACACTCACACAACGTCACCCATGGGCACGGCCATCTTCTCCTTCTTGCCTGTAACACACACCTACACACCCACACACACAATGTACATGCCTCGTTCGCCGCATGGGTAATGCACCTTAATACAACACTGTAAAACTTAATAATAAACCCTATTACACCCTTACTCAAAGGTTTATTACTCTGTGTGGTTGTATGACACCACCACGGCACCCTTTGGATCCCTTTTATGACAATTCCCAGACCGAGCACTATGTGCCCCAGGGGCATGCAGCCAAACAGCCTGTAGGCACAGGGGCTCTCTCAATTACTAGCTGCTGCCTCCCCCAAAGCCTGCTCCCCTTACAGCCTCAGCTCTGTATCTAACCCTCTCTCTCACTCACTGTATCTCTCTCTTTCTCCTCCTCTGCTTTATCCCTCACTTCTCGCTGATTCCAGTCTGCTCTGCCTTCTACCAACCCTAGCATTGCTCTTCTCTTTTTTCTCTTTATGCCTTTATGCCTCTTTATAAAGTGTGCCTCAACCCCAGATCTAACGCCTTTCCCTATTGTCTGTCTTGTAAAACGTCCCCCTCAAATTAAGCTGCAGTGGTTCAGTCATCTTAGTCAGGCCCAGTCAGTCTCCTTGTGGCCTGCTCTCTTCTATAAGATCCTGTCCTGTTTCAGAGATGAAATGTTTGCCAACCACCTTTTGCCTCCAGCTTCTGAATTCTTTTTTTTTACCTTGCTCCTGCTCAGTCCCTCTCAGCTTTTATATCCTCCAGCTTGTCTTTTTTTTTTTTGCTTCCTCTTCAAGTTCACAACCCTGTCTTTTTTCCTTTCTACTTGCTTATTTGGTCCTGTGTTCACTAAAGACCTATATATTAGAACCCTTTCTAAACTAACATAGTCACACAACAACCATAGCGCATCTTCCCTTTGAAATATGGCTGACCCATCAGCCCTGTTTTTTTTCTTCTTGGTTTTTCCCTCTACTTCAGTTTTTATCAATCCCCAACATTCTGCTCGCTCAAATACAACTTTAACAGCTGCACAATCTTTTTTTTTTTTTTTTACAGAAAAGGAACTTAGAATCTGGAGATTGTTTTCCACTCTACCTCTATCGCCTAGAACTTTGTATATAGAAATCATTTTAAAATATCCCAAGGAGGATGCTTTATGTGTGCGCCTGTGCAGCTGCTTGTGTTATGAGCCTTAGTATGCATGGCATGTTGCATGTGAATGGGGGGCGGGCATCTTGTGGGTAACTAGTGGATATTTAGGTAGGGAACATTGGCATGGACTCTGCATGCCTGGAGTTTTGCAATCCACTGTATTTAAACAAGCACTGTTGACGCACTGATGTCGCACCATCGTCTGTGACTGTGTTTTATGTAGATGTGTTCAGCTCGTGCCTACATCTTTTATGTATGACAAGACCAGATGTGGATAAACGATCAATCAAAGCAGCAACAATCTATCCTTTCTACCCTGTTTTCTTTTGATTGATCAATTTATTCCCTGGTCATTGTTGCTATATACCGGCAACCTCCACTCCACTAGGGAGAGCTAAGTCTCACTTCTTATTAAGTTAGTAAATAAGTGGTTATTTTTTGGGTGAACCTGTGAGTTCCTTACGCGTAAAACATGGTCATGAAAGAGATTGATTGTGGGACAAACTTATTTTTAAGTTATTTAAAAAGTGTTGATAGTTTAACTGTATTTTGGCTCTCACAGGTTGACAGCATGGGCATCAGTCTAAGATTGATTGACCAATACATTTGTGATTAGGCTTTAATTATAAATACAACTATACAATGAAGTAGAACTCCTAACTCCCAGTTTTAGCCCATAGTTTGTAATTAGATACATAACATAATTCTAAGTCACAAAGAGCCAGACTCTAAGAGCCTGCTACAGATTTGACGAGCCCCCTCATTTAGCTCTGCCGTCGTACATTCCTCACCCTTCCATGCCCCCACCCCTCCCGTCTATTCTGGAGGTTCCAATGCAACTACTTCTCGGGACACACCTATTTGTCTCACCGCCCACCCCGATTGGCTCTTCTCCCGCAGAGGCTGCTACGAATGGACCTGCCCGTTGCCGACGACAACTCAGTGCACTTTAACTCCACCCTTATGGCTCTCATTCGCACAGCCCTGGACATCAAAATTGCCAAGGGTACGGAAGGTTTGGAACCCCTTTTTCCTCCTTTGCCCTTTTCACCATTTGTTCTACTCTGTTTGTATCTCTTCCCTAGCGCCATGTGGTGTGCTATTGTCGGTTTCCGGTGGCCCTGGCACCACGGCTTCCTTCTGACTCTCCTTCTGTATCTGAAGTACAGCTATTTTTGTGCTACTTGCCAGTTGGCCGTTATGTCTACTGATTATAGACAACACACATGGTTTGTGGTGGTGGAAACAATATTAATTTATATCAGCCAAAATAAAATAATTGAGGTGGCAACTTCTAGATAGTCTCTGGTTCAGTAACATACTGATAGATAGCAATAGTACCATAAAACTAGGATAGCACTGTAAGCTATTGTTTGGTTTGCATACTTAAACAATGTTTTGAATATTGTAGAATATTCAACAGATTATAAAGTTATTCTCCAATATATTTATTTTATAGAATGCTTATTTTAAAAGGATATGTTTATATTAAGAACTAACACTACAACTCTCATAGTACATTATCAGTGGTCCGTCAATGTAACTCTGCATGCTGGGAGCACCTTAATACCTCACTACTGACCTGAACAATTTTTCTGTGTCTGTTTTCATGTTTGTTTGTCCTTTTCTTGTGCCATTCTGGGTAATGTGAAATTTTTTTATTGATTTGAATGGATGAACTGGTTGTGTTGAATATGTATGTATGTTTGTGTCTGTATGCACTCTTTGTGTATCCTTGTGTGTGTGTGTGTGTGTGTGTGTGTGTGTGTGTGTGTGTGTGTGTGTGTGTGTGTGTGTGTGTGTGTGTGTGTGTGTGTGTGTGTGTGTGTGTGTGTGTGTGTGTGTGTGTGTGTGTGTGCAGGTGGCGTGGATAAACACCAAATGGACTCAGAGCTTCGAAAGGAGATGATGGCCATCTGGCCTAACTTATCGCAGAAGACATTGGACCTGTTGGTCACACCCCACAAGTGTAAGTTGCAGAGGGTGTATGGGCGTGACAGCGTCATGCCACGCCCCCAGCGCCCACCTTGTTTCTTCTCTATTCACTCCACCCGAGGACAGCTTCTTTCAGCCAGTCTCTTTTCACGGCTGCACCCTCTGATACAGCGGGCACAGCTCCACTACAGCATACCCCTCCCTCCCAACACACACACACACACACACACACACACACAAACAGTCACACACGATACTGCAGAATCATGGAGACATACACTAAGACCAAGTTTCATGTACACAATTACACTTCTGCATTCACAACACAAACCATCAATAGTAGGTATAGCCTTCCACCTCTATTTACACACTCACACACATTCATTTATGACCAACTGTGCCCCAAGGACATTCAAACACCTCATAACGGGCCATATCAATTATGACACCATTACACACACAAACACACAGACCAAAGGGACTGCTAAACCAACCTCCAGGCACCGAGAGTATGCAAAACACCAGCTCCACCCAGCAGCACACAGCACACTTTACCCCCTAGTCCCACTTCCAGCCAGGGCCCTTAGCAGTGCCTCCCAATCCTCACAGCTCCTTGTGCCTTATATCAGGGGGTGCCTCACTATAGACCAACTCTCTATAGACGTCTTTTCACTCCAGGTGGTCAGGGCTGTGTTTTAGTAGGTGGAGTAATGTAGATGACTCTGTAGACAACCAGTGCAGTGGTGTCAAAGCATGAGATATGTTTACTTGAAGCATCTGGACCAATGCTTGTGCTGTCATTCGCCAACATTGCTAATTGTAATTCAATTGATAGAGAATTTCTGCCATCGCAAAATGCAAAGTAATCTTTTATATTAGTAATATTTTGAACAGAAAATGGAACTGTTAGGAATTTAGCATAGGGAGAAGCATGCAGGAACTATGTACTAGTGGTCCAGACTGTAGTGCAATGCCTGTAAACGCTTTTATAAAACCAGACTTCCCTGTGCAGATTGGTGACGTGATTTGATAAGGCTAACAAAACAAAATCAAACTGGTTGAGGAGGAAGTTGCTTTCCTTCAGAATTGCAAATTGCATCAAAAAAGCCATTTTGATTTATTGTTTTGACTGTAGAATTGCCCACAAAAATGCCAATCTACACAATGAAGTGTTAATACACAAAAAAAATAAAAAAAATAAATACAGAATGAGAACAAAAAGTATTTGTGTAAATTTTGAAGGAAATTATTCTGTTTGTGAAAAGACTATTCGCTATGTGTTTGTATGTGTGAGAGTCAGTGAGTGAGTGAAACTGTGTGTGTCTCTGCATGCTTTGTCCCCTCTCTCCCATCCCTTTCGCTCAGGGTCCCATACCTAAGCGTCTAATCGTGCAGGGTAACTTGTCCCTCTCTCAGCAGCTACAGACCTGACGGTGGGGAAAATCTACGCAGCCATGATGATCATGGAGTACTATCGGCAAAGCAAGGCCAAGCGCTCCCAGGCCCTACATGAGGAGCAGGTACTGCTGTCCCTAGGAGCTTGAAGGAGACCCAACCACCTCCCTCCAGCTAGCACTGATTTAGAGACAGACAAAATGGGCAGCAACTAGGCCCGTCATTTAGACTTCTAGAGCTGTGACAACAAGTTTTCAACCTAGGTGGTGCCATCCTTTTTTAACTATTTTACAATTGAGTCTTCTATTTACAATTGGAAATGCTATGTTGACTGTGACATAAAAGGTGCGGTACACCCTCAAATATTTTAGGGTCTAAATATAATATTTTGTGAGTGAGTGATAGATTTCTCATTGAAACGATTAAGCTAAGACTATGAAACTTTGAGAAAAAAGAGCAACCGTGCCATCTTTTGGGCAAAGAATGCCAATGTAAATTGAATGTATGTGAATGGTAAGTGAAAGTAGGCAGCATTGTTTTTCTACAGTTAAGATATATACACACAAGCCAAAAAAATTTAAGTAAAAAAAATAGTTTTCTTGGGGGTTTTGGTTTCGGGAAACCACAGTTGGTGTTATTTGTTGTCAACGGAAAGGCATGGTTGGTAGGACTTGGAAAAGTTGTCACAGCTCGATAAGACTGCAATTTTTTTTCTGGTTGATCATTCCACCCTAAGCCTAATACCGGTTTTTCCCTTTGCATTGACAAGTAAAGACACTCTCCCGTGCATGTAGCCCTGGACTGCAGCCCTGGACTGTTGTAGCCTTGCCCAGTTTCTGTAGCTGGCTTCTTTCAATGTAATAAAAGTACATTGTAGTGCATCATGTCTCACCACTGATGAAATGGGAATGAGCACAATGTAGCATTTAACAATTTTTAACACATTTCACCTTCAAGTAAAAAAGAAATAAGTGTCTAAACATGTTTGATGCAGATATGTTTTTCTTTCAAACTTTATTTTGCAGGCTTTTTTTTCAATTGGCTGTTAAAGCCATCCCTTTACCCCATCACAGAGGTGCATGGTCCATGGAAACACCTCCTCTCCTTGTGCCTCCCCCTCTCCGCCTACCTTTCTCCTGTTCATCTTCCTCATCTTCGTCTAATTCCAGCCCTGCTCCTGAACGCACTTTACACAACATCTGGCCCTTCACTATTACCTGTTCCTGCAGTATTTGGTGCACAACCCAATTTCAGTTTGATGCTAACTTATGGTATGATGGACGCTTTGTTTTCTTGATGGGTCCAAGTAAACTTTTCCAGAGGCCTCAGTTGGCTTCAATGTCTTCCTTTCATGAGGGGGTCTTCCATTGATTAGGGATGAGAGAACCATCCAATTGCAGTACAACTTCAAGCCCTCTTCAACAGTCAGCTACTCTATCTTAGAACCGGACATTATGAAATGACAATTAATGACAGGATGTGAAGACTCTTGAATCCTCCAAAACTTTATGTTCACGCATACTTTTAATTTTGAATTGAACCAGTGAGCTTAAACCTAGCGTCTGACTGATCCAAGCTGTAGGTGACTGTTTTGCCAACGAGGTGATGGAACCACGTCATAACACCACCACAGGCCAAGTGCCTGACCACCTTACACCATCATCTTTAGTACACACATTTCACCAAATACAGGGGCAGATGTACAAATATGTGAGTGCCCATTTCAAGCGTAATCTTGTCACAACGTGTGCGTAAAAACATGGCATGGTATGTATGAACAGACAACAGAAGTTCAAAATGACATGTTGCACTTTTGCTACTCACATATACATTCATGGGGGGGTTGAGGGAAAAGTGTGAGGTTAGTGCAAAACATGCAAGGAGACTGATTCCGTATTCCGTTGTGATTATGAAAACTGCGTAGGAAAGCGCACGTCTGTTTTGTGTTGAAATGTATCCGCCTCTCAAAAGCGGTTGTAATCCAGGTAGCACGTTTGCTTAGGGGAAACTTCCAAAACGAATGGTAGCGTTCATCCGAGTAATACAAAGACACAGGCCAGGGATACGTACTGAGAGGATTTTTGCCACAAGAATTTTTAGTTTTTTTTGTGAATTCATCAAGCGTTACAGATGAAGCAGTAATGCATTAATACCTAATAATTATTATTATTACTATTATTAAAAACAATAATAATAATAATAATAAGAAGAAGAAGAATAATCCATTAGCTCCATCCATTAGCTATACCGCTTATCCTATGTAGGGTCACGGGGGGCTGGAGCCTATCCCAGCCGACACAGGGTTATTATTATTATACACACAATAATAATAATAATAATTAATTACGCCTCTCTAGTGTCTCTTGGTTTGATAATACCTCATAGACAAGTATATCTATTTCATGATTGCCCCACTTCTGTTTTGTTTCTCTGAGTTGGCGGTTCCTTGATGGATTAAGGGAGGCCCAATCCATTGCTTTTTTAAACCGCGCACTGTAAATTACGGTAAAAGGGTGTTGACCGCAGGTCCACAGTTTTGGTACATCCAGTGTAAAATAAAAAGACAGAGTGCCCTTTCTGCGGATTGGTCAAGTTTCTGTTTACGCTGTGTTCTCTAACATACGTACATCTGCCCCACAGTGCCCATGGTACGCTCTCTACACTTACTCCACCTTTCCAATTTTTCATCACTCTCTAACCAAATACTCACCTAAATGGCTATAGTTTGGTTCTGTATGTCTGCTTGATCCTGCCTCATTTCACCCTTGCTTGTACATCTCGTGAAGCTTGTACCCCTCACTTCTATACCCCCCTCTTTATTCCCCATACCCCTTCATGACCTCGTCTTGTCCCCTCTGCTGCTATTGGTGCTCTTCTCTATGGGGTTGAAAGTAATGAAGTGAATTAACAGACCACAGCTTACATTTTGTGACTTTCAATGTCTCCTCATGGGTAGCAGACAGCGCACTTTCCACTTGGACAGTACCATTGGTATATTCTGTAGATTAACAAATAATCAATTTCAATGATTTTATGATCAATTTATATAGTATTATTTAATATTTTATGCAACAGCAAGACATGCAAGTTCACAGAATGGCCTTTTTCCTTGTTGTCTACTGTCTAGTGGGACCTGTGTTATCAATGCTCCTTGCATCTTTCACTTGACAGGTTGCAGTTGGGGAGTGTTTGTAGCGAAGACACTGTGTGTTCCATCTGACAATCCCATTTCCTCAAACTCATCACTGTTCTTAGACTTCATACCCTTTTTGTTTTTTATCTTAATTTTCTCTTAGATAGACAGATATTCTAATTTGGTCTATCTTTTTTTTTTTATGACATTTGAGCTTTTATTGATGGACTAATTATTCCTCATCAGCACCCGCCCACTATAACCCATCCAATTTCCCTGCTCTTTATGAAAGAGTACCGAAGAATGTTGTGTTCTAATTATCTATCCTTTGGATTTGCATTTTTTACGGCCTTGTACCCCTCTATGGTTCCTTTTCCCATTCTGCTGGTGACATGTGGCCTTCCCTTTTCAACTGCACCTTATTTCCCTTCCAGGTATTTTTGCCACAGGGTCACCAATTGGTTGGTGCAGGTATTATTTGGACAAATTTCATAGATTTGAACATTATGCAATCTAAATTGACCAGTATTTGGAAATCCATCTGATAGAGTACTAAGCCCATTTGGAGCCAAATGGTTATCCAGCAAGCCATAGACCCATAATCTACGGTTTAGGAAGCCAGGCCATGCTTTTCAGTGATCCAGAATTCTCAAATGGTTACGGGTACCTCAAAGGCGCCAGGGACTCAACTCCCAGAATGCCTTTCTTCTTGTCCTTCTTGCCCTCCTGCTGCTGTGGTCCGATGCCACTGGAGTCGTCTTCGTCTTCCTTCTTTCCTACCTCCCTGCTTCCCTTCTCTCTCATTCCTCCATCCCACATTCACTTTGGACACGAAGACCTCCCCTCTTGTTTGCTCCCTTGTCTTTCATTCTTTACCTGCTCCCTACTTCTTTCCCTCCTTCCCCCCTCCTCTTGTTAGCTTGCCTGATAGCTGGGGGCCATGTTGTATCTTACACAGAACCGAACGCCATTACTGTTTCAGCGCGTGGAGCCGCCCTCTCCCACCCAGGACGGGGGTCCGGGACTCAATGCCCTGCCCCCCTGTGAGACCACTGAGCTGGTCAATAGCCTGTGAGTAGAACCTCTCCTACCCTCCCCTCATATCTTTCCTCACTCTTTCTTTCCTTTTTTTCATTTCTTTTTTTTTACTTTTCTTTTCTCTTTCTTCATCATGGGATTTTCTTTGTATTCTTCCTTTGCCTCTCTTTTTCATTTCTTTTTTTTTTACTTTTCTTTTCTCTTTCTTCATCATGGGATTTTCTTTGTATTCTTCCTTTGCCTCTCTTTCTTTCTCTTTGTTTCTGCTTCTTTCTCTCTCCCCCTCCCCCTCCCTCCATACCAGAAGGTTGAGGTCAAACCAAGCATAAGCTTGTGTGTGTGTGTGTGTGTGTGTGTGTGTGTGTGTGTGTGTGTGTGTGTGTGTGTGTGTATTTGCTACTGATGGTTGAATACAGTATAGACCATGCACACATGGAATTGTGTGGTGACACTGTGAAACGTGTCTGGATGGAGGCTGGGCGACAGTTTGACAGTGTGCATGTGCCACAGGCCTGTGGAAGGGGGGGTCCCAGCGAGCCAGTCGTGGGTAACTGCACGTGCTCAGGAGATGTCCGAGAAGGCTGGCAGCTGGAGCCCTGAGGGACACCCTGAGGACAGCCAGGACAGCAGGCACAACTCTCAGGTACCATACACACACACACACACACACACGCGCGCACACACACACACACACACACACACACACACTTCCTTACTTTTTAATGTATGTTCGAAAAGTAGCAGGAAGAAAAGACTATTCAAGATAGCATACAGTATATACACATTAATGTAAATCTACACACATAGACACACACACACACACACACACACACGCAACAAACCAAACTTTTATAAATGTCCGCCACAGTACCAGTAGTATAGTAAACATTCAGCCTGTATAAACATACAGCACATTGTCTTCAGTTAACATGAAATATTAATGAATTTCATGTTATTCCAACCACTTGACGCTTGGAGGCAGTTGGTACAGTACAATGAATACTAACAACATCTGCATGATATAAAATTACTTATTGTCTTGGTGTACTTGCGTTAATATGGATAGTCCATTGCAAGGAATTACTTGGACAGCAGAATGTCCTTGTGCCCGTTAATCATACTCTTAGTTGATGTCTCTCTTATCTGATAAAGGTTAAAGTGAGCCAAGCAAGCTGCTCTATGATCAGTGTGCTATTTCCTTCGATCATGGTAATGTCCTAAGTCCTTGAGAATAACAACTGATCCTTGATCTGAGCATGAAAACAACTGGCTTTGGCTTCAACATAACTTGTCAGATTTTGAGCTTTTCACATCCCATTGGCAGACGAACCTTTGTGTTCAGAGCTAACTCCATCATCTCTGGGTTATAGCTTTCAGTCCCTAAAGACACTCAACATTCAACATTTTAACCTCACTCAAAAGAGATCCCTGATTCCGTTTCAGTCCCAGAGTGCTAGCAGCATTCAGAACCACGCCAGCTGCAAAATAATGAAATAGCCCTGAGGTTCCCTTGCAGACTCTCTCCTGAGCCCCAATGTCTCATGCGCTCTTATTTAGGCCCACTCCTTAAACCCCCCCCCCCCCCCCCCCCTGCCCGTTCCAACTCTCCACCCCCCCCCCCCCCCAGCCCGTTCCAACTCTCCACCCCCCCCCACCCCCCCCTCCCCTGTCTGTGCGTGCCTTCCATGGTAGTCATGGTGGCTCTTCACTCTGTTTTGCAGACGGTAGAAATGATAGAGATGGGGCGTGACGGTTACTCCGATACGGAACACTATCAGCCAATGGAAGGCCACGGGAGGGCCGCTTCCATGCCCCGCCTTCCAGGCGATAACCAAGTGAGCACCCTCACCCCTGTTCTTACTCTTTTATTCTCCATGCTACCTTTCCTCTAGCTATTAGATATCGAGAGATTTTACATTGCTCATTTGAAAGAACTGTGGGCGTGGGTAATCAATAGGCTACACTGTAAAAGAAAAGCTTAAAAAACGGTCAAATGACTGGCAGCAATGGCTGCCTAACAAAAACCATAAAAAGAAGTAATATATCCAAATACAAAGTGCAAAAACAATAAATTCACAGAAATTACCATAAAATCTTTTGCCAAGAAACACTGTTAATTTTCTAAATCATCAAACACCTTCCATAAAGTGACTGCACCAAAGGTTCTACGGAGTAAAACTGTTATTTTAAAGATATTTCCTGAATAATTACAATCAAACACCTTCTATAAAGTGACTGCATTGAAAGCTCAGCAGAGAAAAACTATTATTTTAAATATAATTGCTAAATCATTGCGATCTAACACTTTCCATAAAGTGATGGCACTAAAGGTTCTACAGAGGAACTCCGTTATTTATTACCAAAACTTGGAACTATCCACTTAGCAATAAGAACTATGTCAGACTCTCTATCTTGCAATGAAACAGGTCCATGGTGCTTAACCAACACTAGTAAACTACTCCAAAGGATTCAATCTATGAACCTAGACCTCACACATAAATAATATTTGCAATTTTATTTTTAACAGGCCACAATCACATTGAATAGGTAAGATTATAATGATTATCCCACAATGCCGTGCTGCAAATCCAGACCACGTTCTTGATGCCACTCTTCAATTAAAAAGTGCCTGATAACATTAGGTTGGATTTGATCAATAGTCTGTCTATTTGGAATTACATTAAGAAAATTGTTGTGTTTTATTTAACTAGAATATGTGAAATGTATTCCAAATCTTTTGATTTAAAATGTACTTAAATAATTGCCACAAAATCAAGGACATTATTTAAAGTCTACATGACCACAGAATCATTTATTACAGTGTACCATGATTTGCTAGCAGATCCCATATGACCCTTCCTCAGTGTCCACATTCCAGTCTTTAGTTCTCCATTGACATGAAGCAACTCAAATTCGCTCAAAATAAGTAGTATGCTGTTTTATGTAAAATAATCCAGGTAACAGCCATGACTAGTAGACCGACAGGGGATGCCCAGCACCAGCTCACCCACTTTAACAGACGTAGAATATTTTCAAATTTGACCGGTGAGAGGTGCGCACAATTGTCATTGGCCAGTTTCCTGGACGAAAGTCATATTAACCTATCACGCTCAAAGCAACCACCACTGTGAGCAGAAATAAAAATATGTGTGTATAACGTTTGATTTGCTAAATTTGATCTAGATTTGCAGAGTTTAAATGTAAAAGTACACATAATATAAGATTTACCATAAAATTACAAAGAAAAACCTTACATTGTTAGTATGGACATAAACCTTCATATGAGGAGTAACATTTATTTTGCAGATAATTATTATCAATTTATATAAATGTGTATGTAATTTAATAAAGCTGAAAAAATACTGTATAATTATTACAGTTATTTAATACATGTAATTTGTCATTATTGACATGATGCTTAAAATGACAGTTTGTTTGTGGATTTAGAGATAATATTCGTAATTTTACAGTGTCTTGTATACAATTTAAAAAAGAGCCAATTACTTTGGAGATGGTAGAGTTGTTTTCCGTGAAAATAGTTTTTTTTTACAGTGTATGCTATACTGAAAATGTGTCCATATGTCCAATATTGAGTTATCTTAACATACAAAATGTGCAATGTCTTTACTTGATGATGATCACATAATTAACAAAAATAAGAAACATTTAAATATTATGTTACAATATGTTGTCATTAAAGGTAAAAAATGTTAGGAAGAGTTCAAGATGAAATATTTTCTGGGATAATCCACCAATGTGTGCATCAGTTAATGAGCAAACTTGGCACTAGACTAAAAACTAACTAGACTAAACTAATAGGCTTTGACATTGGGTCTGCTGAAGTCACTGAACTCACTTGTTCACTGAATAAAGTAGTCAACACAATGAATAGGCAGCATACAGTCTAGTACATATGTAACAAACATACTTATTAAATTAGATTCAGTTATTTTGTGGATGAAATGTAAAAAATAAACATATTATTGTTTGGTAGTTATCGATAGAACTGAGGTACTATGAGAACGTAGGATGACCGCAACTTTCCACTGTAACAGTAGTTACAGTACACTTTAATTTGACATCTAGTCATCCCTTGTGTGACCCATGATCCCTCAAAAGGTAATGTTCACCTAAACAGGAGAGCCTTAACTTTCACAAACATATATACAATTATAAAATACCCAAACAGTAAAGGCTAGAGTTCCCAGCCATCTTCTCCTCTTCTCCCCTCTTCCTCCTTTTTTTTTTTGCATGTTGTTGGCTGAAACTGTGGTTGTCATATCACATTCAGAAACACTCATTCCTGCTATGTTTTCTCATACCCTAGTGAGTGCTGGTGGTCATTTTGGCAGCCATTTTCAATGTTTTTTAAGGCTTCAAATGTAAATTGTACTCTAGTCCTAGGCTGGATCCAAATTATTCAATAAAGTACGTCCTAATGACTTTTACTATGTACTTTTCCTTCACCCCGAGGGAAAACATCATGAGGTTAAGGAAAGATATGAAGGAGAATTTATAAGGACTTAGGAAAAGACAATCGTGTTGCTAAAGGAGTCCGACTGCACTTACACTAAGCTACGTAATCATGAAACGGTGGTTTTCGTGGGTCGTTCGTGGAGAAACTACAATGTCCCGAAGATGAACTATAGCCTATAAAAAGCGCATCTTAGATACTTCGCCTGTGCGTTGTCACCATGTTGTTTCATGGCCTATATATAAACGTGGGCAAGGCGGATACATATATTAACCTACTTTATTACCAAGGTTGGAATTAAGAAGGGAATATGGACTACCTGTCACAAAAGTTAAATGAAATAGGTCACATTGAGAATGGTTGCTCACGTCCTCATCCCCCTGTCAACTAATATTTATCGCCACGCATGAATCCCAATTAATAGGATTGTATGAAGCCTAATCGTCAAATGTATGCAAGTTATGCATTTATGTTAGGCAGACAAGTCTGCTACTATAGTTACATATTATCATTCTTAAGTTTCTAACGTGTTGACATTTGAAATCATATAAGCATATTAGCAAGATAGGGCATAACATAAGATGTAAAATGCTTAATAAACAACTAGGCTAGATGATCTGCATCCCTTGTCGGTCATGTCGATCGATGGCTCTGAATGGTGTATCGCTTTAAATATTGCTGCCACAAGGAATTGTGGGGCGGCATTTGCTTCTTTCCTTTTGTAAAGGATGGTCCAGTGTATCCTATGGTAAGGTACTCAAGTTAGGAAGCATTGAAGCACCTTTCCATAACATTTAGAGAATTCGAACAGTACTTATCATGGCTGCCACTTGGATACTTCCAGGTCATTTAACTCATTTAGGAACCTTCCTAAGAAAACTAAAGAATTTGAACTTAGCCCTAGTCTTCGAAAAAAGATGTGACCTCTGTGTCGCTGGGTGTTGTTTTTTTTTGCACACACCCACACAAACAAAGACAAACACACCCATAGACACACCTCTATCCTCATTTGACTTAATCACAATAGTCAGGCCACTCAGCCTTCCACGTTTTGTAATTCTTGCAGTAAGCCTTTTCTCTTTGTATCACAGTTTCCTTCTCGAAATTTAAGACAGACAGAGAGGACTTTCTCTATGTGGGCAATTTGTTTTCACCTGGTCTGAAGGCAATGGGACCAGCATATACTTAACATTTTATATAATCCTTAATACTTACTACATGATGTTAACACCAAAACGAGTTGAAACAAAAAGTGTTACCATTGTAGTTAGAGGTGGAGGGGTGTGTGTGCGTGTGTGTGTGTGTGTGTGTGTGTGTGTGTGTGTGTGTGTTTTCAAAGAGCGAGCGAGCATATATGTGTCGGTGAACTATTAGTTACTACTATTACAGTAACTATCAGTTTCCGGGTGCTTTCATCTTGTCTTGTTTATTGTCTTAAAACTCACCATAATTTTGTTTAGGTGTTTGTGTGTTTTTGTTTGTGTGTGTGTTGTTGCTAATGTTGTTGGATGTTGCTGCCATGGTGAACCTGTGGTGTTGTTGATGGAGTTGTTGCCCTGTAGACTGTTCATTAACACTGTATTTGTTTTTCTGTGTTAAACGTCTCTCCCTCCCTCACCGCTGCTTCCGTGTCTAACCGTTGTCTATTTTTCTCCCTTCCCATCCTTTTCTCTTACCATTTCAACGCCCATCTTTCTTTTCCGGTTCCCCTCCCTTGTTTACATCTCTCTCCATTTCCCCACTTCCTATGCCTTTTACTTCCTATCTCCTTTCTCTCTCCCTCTGTTGTCGAGTGTCCTTCTCTCTCTGCGCTTCTTCTCTCCTCCTGTCTGTGTTTGTGTGTCTGAGTGTGTGTGTGTGTGTGTGTGTGTGTGTGTGTGTGTGTGTGTGCGCCACCTGTGTCGTACTCTGTGACTGTTTGTGTGTGCTTGTGTTTTCTCTGTGCTCATGCAGCAGCGGAGGAAAGGGAGGCAGCGTGGAAGTAACCTCAGTGTATGTACCCTGTCTCCCCACCTCTTCCTATATTCATCTGCCAATCTATCTCTACCTTTTCCTCCCATTTTCCCCTGTTTCTTATCTCCTCCCCACATTCCTTCTGTATAAATCTTTCTCTTCTGAAGGCCCATGTGGCCTTTTACTTTCCCCCACCCTTTCTTGTCTAGGCTACCCCTTTAGAGTTAAAGCTCCATAAGCTTTGACTGTCTAACCATCTCCGACTCTAGTCAAATGTGCTTTGTTGGTATGGTGACCGACATACAAAAACCTTTATGCCAAATTGGTCGGCTAAGTCCCCAGCCGCTTGTTTCCTCTTCAATTAATGTAGTCCTGAGCGTCTCCAATGGCCAGGACTCAGTGGAATAGGATAGGCTTTCAAACCTTGGCCTTTGCTGATTTGAAGTGATGCTTTCCCAAGGCATCGCATGATCTGTGCAGTGCCAGCGGTGACGGGAGATTTTGCTGTGCTGTCAGTGAGCCACAAGACTGGTTCGGTAGAATTTAGTGATGCACCAGTGCTGCAAAAATGCCATAAGCTTTTTTTCAAGCCAAAGTGCACAAGTAAGCAGAAAGCTTGTGAAACATTGTTCATGCCTCTTCCCTCTCTCTCTCTCTCTCTCTCTCTCTCTCTCTCTCTCTCTCTCTCTCTCTCTCTCTCTCTCTCTCTCTCTCTCTCTCTCTCTCTCTGTGTCTTCCTTGTCTCGTTTTTCTTCTGGTTCTTCCTCGATGCCGGTGTTGGTCTCTGTGCTGATGTGTTTCGTCTGTTTTTGGCATTTACTCGCATGCAAGTCATTTGTAGGGGCGTGTGTGAGCAGATGACTAGGAGAGAGGGCATAGTTGGGCTTGTGCCTGTCTGCGTGTGGGTATGCTTGTGTGTTGGGCAAGGAGGAGTGATTCATTGAATTTTCAATGCTACCTCACTTGGGCTCCACAGTCTGCTAGTTATTTATTGTGTACCACCAGTTGGTTGGTAGATCAATTAGTCAAATTAAAATGAAGATCAATAAATTGCAAATTATCAGATGCTAGTGTCCAAACGATTAGCACTAAATAAATGTGATGGATGCATGAAAGGCATGGTGTTTTGCCTTTTTTGGGGGGGGGGGGGATTCTTGTGTCTTAAAATGTTTTTCTCCTCATTTTCAATGTCTACTTATTTTTTCCTCTGCCAGCATGATGGGACTACTAATATGTGGAGGCAGGAGTTGAGCAGGGACGGACACCGAGCATATGTCAATAAAACTAGTTGAACTATTACAGTTCTTCAAAAATAAAAATAAACCCTCTCTATCTGTCTCTCTCTTTCCCTCTCTCGCTCCAAAACAGTCACACACAAAACACCAGTATCATTAATCCAAGTCTTGTTCCTCATTAGCGCATCTTCCATCACACCCATACTGAAAAGCAAAAATATATCTTGCAACCCTCCATTTCTCTCTCTCTCTCTCTCTGCCTCTGGTGCATGTCTCTTGTCCTGATTTCCATGTCAGACCATTACGGACAACAGTCCTATAAGACGCTCGGCATCGTCCCTGGGCCACGGCCGCTTGGGACGGGCTTTTAGGGAACGGAGCGGGCCCGATGACTACACCTTGGAGCAAGTAATACCTGAGGAGGGTGGCTCTCCGCGACACAGCCATCGACGGAGGGAGAGGAACCACCGGGCCTCTGAGAAATCGCTCAGCCGCTACACGGACGCAGACACCGGTAGGAGAGATAACACTCACTCACACACAAGCACCAGTAGCTGCTACTGTCACACAGACAGGTGGGAGAGAGGATACACAGTCTCACCCAGAAGAACATACACATAGACAGGCAACGGCTTCACAAGATGAATTTCTTTGCAAAACAGATTGGGTCGTTGCCAGTTGGATTCAGGTCAAACACCTATACAGACACTAGAACTCTAGGCTGAGGGGTACACTCTATATGTCGGCATAATAACGCGTATTTGTCTCTGCACTACACAAACCGTCCTGCTCGGTGACAGGACTGGGCACAGACTTGAGCACCACAACTCAGTCTGGGGACCTGCCGACCAAGGACAAGGAACGGGACCGGGGCCGGGCAAAAGACCGCAAACACCATCACCATCACCATCACCACCATCAGGGCTCCATGGACAAGGAGCGCTACCAGCCTGATAGAGGAGAGCGAGGGGCCGAGTACGGACACCGACACCCCCGCGATCAGGACAGGGAGCGGGAGGTGGAACGCGAGCGCCGATGGTCGCGTTCCCCCAGTGAGGGCAGGGACTGCATGCCACACAGACAGGTGGGCTTCTAGCGTGTGTTTATGAGCCCTTGTGTGTACATACAGTATGTCTGTAAATACTAATGTACAGACAATGTACAAACTTCGCACACATTTACCAACTTTTATGTGTGCACTCACCCGAAACCATTTTTTCAAC
This sequence comes from Galaxias olidus, assembly GCA_026901105.3. NCBI lineage: Eukaryota > Metazoa > Chordata > Actinopteri > Galaxiiformes > Galaxiidae > Galaxias > Galaxias olidus. The sequence goes on from JAPMUY010000841.1 coordinate 145,157, forward strand.
TAAACAAATATGCACTAACTTGTATATTTGAGGAGCCACTTCTTTTTATTGTGTTTTGAATGTCCATGCTAGCCTCTCAGGCTAAAAGTATGTTTTATTGTTGATTTTGTTTTAATATACTTTCCTTCAAAAAAAAAGTCGGCCCTCATTATCTAATAGATATATTTTACAGATACATTTTCAGTTATATCTTACATGTAAGACACTCCTAGGAAACACTGTGGAGGAAGCACAAGTGACCGTGAGCTGACATGCTGAAACAAGCAGCTTATCTAATTTAATTATTAAATTGTATGTTTATGTGCACAAACAATGCTAGAAGAAATACTGAGGATGCACAAGCTCTTTTTGATAAGATTTGCCACACTCCCACTCTTAGTCAACACAATACGTTTTTTAGGACTATGGTAGATGTACATGAGACACACATACTATATATTACCAAAACACCAGGGGCCAAATGTATAAAACTCTGTGTATATTTGGGTGTAGAAATCTGCGTACACACAAAACTGGAGACATGCATACGCAGTCTTTTCGTCAGATTTTTAAAAACCCCCGTACGTATGTTCACACGTGTTTTTTCCTCATGCATCCTTAACTTGTCTGCACGTGCACGAGCCTTCTGGCATTACCAACACATTACCAACACATATGAACCAAGTTGAATGGCAGAAAATAACCGAAGCAGTGAACTCCGTTAGTACTGAGTTCTGAGGTGTAGGCTATTCTTACTCCCCAATAATACAAGACAATAATCTTTATTTATATAAAGATAATGTATTTATTTGTTCATTTATATAAATATTATCAGTATAATTATTATAATGCATAGTGACAAACATATTTACTCAAGATTGAACGAAATTAAGGCTGGTCAAAACATTTTGTTAACCGCTCGCATCAACATGTAATCATAGTGAAGGTTTTTCTAAACTAGATAACATTGTAACACAAAAACGTTCTCAATGAAATGTCATCCAAATTCACACTTTTATTATCAGTTTTTTACCAACTCGCAAAATCACCCTAATCGGACTCAAAAGACGTATACGTATGCGTGGTGTGAAAGATGTGTACTGACACGCACATTCACACCGGCAGTAGATTTCTATACATTTGGAAACCTGTGTGGAAAGTACACTGGTGGTGTAAGTACACTTTTTGTGTGTACGCACGGTTTATACATTTGGCCCCTGGAGGAGCGATGCCATGTTTCAACAAATGTATCACATCTATTGTTCTGAAAATCAACCTTATTACCTTTTTTTCTCCTGTCGTCTTTTGGTGTTCTCTCTTTCTGTCATACCACTGCGTAACATGTTGCATTTCTGTGTATGCTGCGTTTGGAAACATCTTTTTTTAATGCATCCCCTGCTCTGTTGCATTTTGATGTCCTTCTTTTCTGCATTCCTCTCTTCTCTTTTTCCATCCTCTTGCCTTCTACTGGTTGGTCTTGTTGTTTCTGTTGTTCTTGTTTATTCTCTTACTTTTCCTCTCTGTCTTAATTAATTTCTACCCTTGCCTATTTCTATCGTTTATGTCTCCTCTACCTCCTTCTCTCGTTTCTCTCTGCGTTCTGTTGTGAAACTCGTGGTTCGTTCTTTTTATTTGCCTTGTTTCACTTTTGGTGTAGGGCAGTAGTTCAGTGAGTGGAAGTCCCGCACCCTCCACATCGGGGACCAGTACGCCACGGCGGGGGCGTCGTCAGCTACCCCAGACCCCTGCCACTCCCCGTCCCCACGTCACGTACTCCCCTGTCGTCCGTAAAGCTATGGCCGCGCCTCAAGGTGTGCCCCCAGCCGAGGTGCGCCTCCCAGCTCCTGGTCCCCGACACTTCTCTACTGAAACACCCCAGGGCCAGGGGCCACCTGCCTCGGGCCTCCTTTCGCAGCCCCACCACGGCTCACCCCGCCAGGCCTGCCATCCACCCCCTCGTTGGGTAGATGGAGGGGGTGAGGGGTCTCTGAAGGACGGTTCCTTTAACAACCAGGACTACACTGAGTACGAGCGTGAGCCGCCTGCTTACGAGCCCAGCCCTGTGCCCACCAATTCCCACAACATGCCAGGTCACCCACTCACCCCCCCATCCCAACAGACCCTGCCCCCAGCGCATCAGGGAATTAACCCCCAACCCCGCAGCTCCCCTAGGACTGCCCGCCATGTGGCCCCACCCACCACTGCCCTGACAGGCCCCGGCCAAACCCCAGTGCAGGGCCATCAGCCTGGAGGGCCACGCCGCCTGCCCAACGGCTATCGTTCCACCTCACCCTCATCCCACCACCATGGACCCCCCCACCCTGGGTCCCACAAGGTGGCCCCGCCTCACACCCGAGCTCCCCGCATGGGCCTGCAGGAACCCTATTCTGAGAAGCAGGCAGAGGACTGGTGCTAGCCTCTGTTAAGCGGTTATGTAAGGGCCAAGGAAAAGAACTATTGATAAGGAAAACACAATGTCAGAGGACTAAACGCCATTGGGGAAACCAAGGCATGTTTCTTTCTTTCTGTTGAGTTTGTTTGTCACCTCTTGCTCTGTGTTTCACAAGGGACAAGTTGGACGGACAAGAGAAAGAGACAGAACCGTTGAGGACGAAAGGACCCACCCACAAAACAATGTCGTTGTTGTTGTTTTTTAAATAGAGGCTTAAAACATGCGCACAAGGGTCCTCTGTTTGTTTTGTCAAGTCTTCAGGAGCAAAACAAGAAACAGCAACAACAACCAAGATGTCAAAATGGATTAATAGAGTAACGACACTTAAAACTCAAATGTTCTTGAGAAATATCTTTTTTTTGCCTCTCAGAACTAACTGGAGTTTTGTTAGATGCAGGAAAAGAAAACAATTAACCCTACCCTAATGCATGGGGTGATATTGATGAGTTTTATCATCTGTGTTTACTGTTAATATGGACTTGGCTGATAACAAGCCCTTCCAACTGTATGTGGAAATGGGGTTGCTTGGGGATTTGGAAAAGGGTGGAAGGGTGAGCAACATTGCTCACCTAAACAGTAGACAAGAAAATATGGGTAGGAAGGTGAGTTAAACTTCCTAATTACACCACCCTGCCCCCCATCCTACCCACCCTAGTCCCACCAGTAAGAGAAGAACAAAAAAAAATCAATTTAGATATGGAACATGAAAAAAAATGTCTTAAGTATCCCTTCTTCTATTCCTTTTGTGGTCTGCCTCCTCTTCTTCTTTTTTGAAACATTGAAGCTTAAACCCTCTCTGAACCCTCCACCCAGATTCCTTTTTTTGTAAACTTATGGAGTTATAAACCAAGAGGATCCTTGCATGAATGAGCCAAAAAATAATAATGATAACTGTTACAAAGAGGAACTACCGTGTGTGTGTGTGTGTGTGTGTGTGTGTGTGTGTGTGTGTGTGTGTGTGTGTGTGTGTGTGTGTGTGTGTGTGTGTGTGTGTGTGTGTGTGTGTGTGTGTGTGTGTGTGTGTGTGTGTGTGTGTTAAAGTCTGAGGTTCTCTTTTTTTGTTTCTGCACTGCCGTTACTTCCCACTCTCTCTTCTTCCAATACCCTCCCTCTCTCTACACCTTTGCACATGTTACCATCAGGTGTAGGACGGTGACAAACACAGAGAAATAGAGAGAACGCTCTACCTTTGTTTATATTGGTTCTGGTCTGAATGTTCGTGCCAAACAATGTGCCACCGAGACTTGGTTGAGCATTGCACAATCATTTCTAAGGATTTCTAAGAACAACTTTCTGGTTTCATGAAGGGTTATGTAGGAACCTAATATTAGTAATATATGCAGCCAGAGTAGACGGCAAACTTGTGCATCATTCTTATTGTCGCGTTGGTCCACACATCACTTCAACCCCTTGGGTCTCAAAGTCTTCCAGGGCTGGAGATAAATTATCTAAAAAGTACAGAGAGGCAAAACAGAGAGACAGAAAGAAATGGGAGGAATTGGTTCGATTTGGTATGGATTGGTAACCTAATATTGATAGTGATAACAATGTCTGAAGTGAATTATATTGATAAAGACAGCGCCAATAATGGTAATGATAAGATTTTCATGTTGGCCAGGAGAAATCTCTTTAGATTTGTTATACTTTTGATAATGTTTTTGTTTGTATCTGTGTGATTCCTTTGAGTGGGAAATACCAAGTTTGTTGCCATTTTGTTTAACAGAATGGCCCATATCGACACCCCTTGGCCCACTTAAGAAGGGAGTTCCGGCAGTCTCAGGATGGTGTTTCTTTGTACTGGCCCACTATAGGACTGTTGGTCAAAGCAATCAGCAGCCCCTTTAATATTACAAGATATCATAAATAACGTATTTATCAACCGAGATATTCAACGTAAATGTACATTATAAACGTGTTGCTACAGCAGGGTAGAAAAATGAATGGCTCCGCCTAAGATCAACAGTCTTGAGGCCATGAGACAGAGCTCCACCATGTGGCACCGTATGCAACACTTTGCGACATATTTTTGTAACCAGAACCACCCACCCCCGAACCCCCATCCCCCTTTATTTGAATTCTAGTTCCAAGTTTTCGTATCAGCGCACTTGGAGTAGGATTTAGCCACCACTGGTACAGCACCTCATTTATATGTTCAAGAAATGTAATGTCAACAACAGAATTGCACCAAACCTGTAGCACAGCTGTCACACTGCATGGTAAGAAAGGATGAAAATATCTTTTTTCTGACAAATTATATGTGTGCTGTGTCACCCCTTATTACTTCCATTCATGTGTGCGTGTGTGTTTATCGGTACACCTCAAAGTTACTCGTTAATGTTTTATGTATGTCTTGTAACCTTTCAATTGTTTTTTGACATAAAATGCAGTCAAAACTGCACTAGGTCACATTTGATCAAAAAAGCCTTGGGGTTGCAACTTCACAAAACTGAGAGACAAAAGGGCATACGTCTATGTAGTTTCTGCTGTGCAGTGGTGTGTGTGTGTGTGTGTGTGTGTGTTTGTGTTTGTTTTCATAGAGAGAGCGAGTATATATGTGTCAGTGAACACCTGTTAGTGTTTAGTGCAGAATTTATTTTAGGGTCTTATAATTTATATATATGGGGTCTTACAAACACCATTCCATGAGTAATTGTGACTGTGTGTTTGTGTGTGTGTGTGCGCGTGCGTGCGTGCGTGCGTGCGTGTGTGCGTGTGTGTTTGTGTGTAGGAGATACAGAGAGGAAACATCCAGCAACCCCTAAATTAAGTAGAGCCCAAAACATACACTGAACATCATTGAGTCTAATGCTGACCACAAAATCCACTCGCACATGCTTAGTACACTACACTTCAAAAAGCAATGTATGAGCCTCAATGGAAAAAAATCTAAATGGAAAAAACCATAGTGAATAAAAAAATATCACAAAAGTTAAAATATTTACTTCCAAATCTGCATGTGCAATGTGCATGCCTCACCGTGGGTGATTTGTCATCTTCAGTAAATAGCTAAAAAGAATATGAACTCAGAAAAATATATATAGATGTTTTTTAGACGCAACATATTTCTTTTTCCTTCTATTTTTGAGAACAAAAAGTGTAAAAAATAAAATAAAAATAGAAGTTAAGGAGAGAGAGATGCAAATACTTTGGTGGCATCAGAGACTGTTTTTTTGCCAGCTGTTTACTCCAAATATTGTGTCAAAACACAATACAACAACAATAACATTTACAGGATACTACAAAAAACGATAACTGATGGAAAAAGAAAAGAAAAATTACATTAAATGCTACTTTTAGGTTGGGCCAGGAGCACGCTGAATCTGACCATGTAGGCCTACGCGTTGGCTGTTGAACCTTTATCTCTTGCTCACTCCCAATCTCTCTCTTACTCTGTCTCTTTCCACCGTTTCTGTCACACTCTCAACTTATCACATCGCTATTTCTACCAGTGCATTTTGTAATTTCGAACAGAATTCTTCCTAATGAATAAAAACAATGAGAGAATGCACACTGAACGTGTGGAGATGTTTGTATTTTCTGCTTGTGGGAAGGGTTGTCCAACAGTGTCCTGGGAATGTCCTAGAAGTGCTTATCTTGAGTCTCACAACAGCAACGATGGGGTATTGCGAACATTCGCCTTCCATTGACTTTCAACCAGTAGTTTGCAGGGAAACTGGTTATCCCTCCCTTTACTAAAAAGATCGGGTCCACACAGTAAAACATGTTGCTGTCATGGATGACAAAATTATTAAAACAGTTTTCACCTTCTATGCTTAAAGGTGCAGTATATACTTAATATTTTTACGTTAATTACCTCCTGGTATATAATAAACGAAATGCACTGAGAGAAGATTCCCTCGATAAAATCTTTGGAAGCCTGTTAATAACCAATCAGGACAGTTGTTGCAAGGAGGGCTACCTGTCAATCACCTCGCATGCACACCCCTGGTAAAAGCACAGCTGTATCGGAGCATTTTATATTACGTTACCTAGCTAACGAGTATGGAAATATATAGTGGCCAAATTTCAAATGAAAAGTCAAATTCAAAAATTATAAAGCAATTATGTGATTTTGATTTCACGTTATGTGCACATAATCTGTGTCATAAATCCAAATGCAAAAAAAGGTGTTTGTATTTTCATTTTCATGTTGGTGTACAGCCAATGTATGCCAAATTTAAAATGAAAGAGCACTGTCCATTTGACTTTTAGTTTCATGTAAGCAATTACCTTGCTAAATTGAAAGTAAATGCTCAAATGACAACACAGATATATTTATGTCACAAATAATGCAGTAACAATTAGTGAATGAAATGCCAAAGTGAACATTGATTTGTCATTTGAGCATTTGAAGTGCAGTGGTTTTACAGTGGTTATTCTTTACAGACAAGCCCCCAAGCCAATCAGCAAGATACACAACACAAGCAGATGCAGACCTAAGCAATCCACTTATCAACTTGGCTGCATTTCATTGCATAATAATCCCCATTTACCTTCCTTTACTATGTTTGGAGGTGGGGCTCTTAAAAAAACGTATGGTTCCAGATTTAATTGAATGACATGCAAGGGTAAGTGGTAAAAGTGTAATGGTAAAAGTGTAAAAGAGGTTCAAGTGTCTAAGAACATCACTTCACAGTGTCTATCAGACATTATTCTGCTCAATTTCACAGAGGAGATCAATTAATGTGAAACGATGGCAAAACAGATATACAAGTGTTGGTATTTGGATGTAAAATAACAAAATAATGCACACACCAGTTAACATGGGGTGTGGTGAAGCATTTCTCTACCATCCCAAATTAACGAGGTCTTGTAATTATATTTATTCTGAAGTGTTTCACCATTCAAAGGAACAACGGCAATGTCAACAATGTCGGCCAAATGGCAATTTTAATTGTTTCCATCATTCAATAAACACTATTCGTTCTCCATGGATGCTGACAATAATATGAAAGTGGCGAAGACTGTCCCAATTCAGAAACGCCACATCACTCCCCCTTCCTCGTAGGGGCTCCTTTGTTGTGAGGTAACACAAACCTCAATGGAGGGAGCATTTTTATTGAGGGATCGAGGTAAGGGGATTTGAAAAAATAAAAGAATGGGACACAGCACCTCTGTTTCCTCTGATGTTGTTTGAAGTGTTTAGGCTTATCCAATATGATTGATATGCCACAGATGCTTGTGTGCATGCGTGTGTGCAGTATAGCCAGCAAAGAAACCCAACATGGAGTACCTCCACTTAAGAGCAACTTCCATGGGGCTAGCTCTTTCACAGTAATTTGTTATGCAGTCATTTTGGCATTATTATTATTGTTAGAAAGTTCTCTTAAGCAAAACGTTTCACCAACATTTCAATGATTAACTGTTGATTAGGTTGAACTATGAATAGGCCATCTAGATTCTGAAGTTCCAAGTTCTTATTTCAAACTTTAACTACGGAATAAAGGTGCCTGTAACTTTATGACCAAGGTACGTTTTAACTGTTTGTTTTTTCGATACACATCTGACAAAAGCATAAACTAGAAATGAGTAGTTTTTTCGTTTTTTAAATGTCTGGCAAAAAACAAACATTCAGCTCAATTTCTTGTTTTCCGTTATTACTGCCAAATCAAATTTACCACTCAATGTCTCGTTTTCGTTGGTGGGTGAGCCTTCTGCGACACCTTACTTCTGATTGGCTAGTTTCTCGATCAATTGCGCTGTACTCTTAAAAATAAAGGTTCTACCGCTTTGCTTTTAGACAGTGCAATGTCAACACACACGTATATACACAGACCATACTTATATTGGAGGCTGTGAGGCCCTTTAGCCTGTCATAATTGATGATTATAATTACATAATAATTTATTATTATGCTCTTCCATGTATATTTTGAAAATCACAGCACAGTAAGTTTTCTTCAGGGTGTACTGGAGTTGGAGGCATCCGGTGCCCAAGTACAGTTGAGGCAAAAGATTGAATATACCTAGGCTAAAGATATTCAAACTCAGTTTTTTTCGATCAATTTACACGTTTCAAAAATGCCTAAATATTCTTTACATACAAATGATGGATCTTTCTTGACTTATTTACAAATTATTTCACACAGCGTGCCAGAAATGAAAGCATAATGTTCAAAACCCTAAATACAGTATAAATCATGTACTTCTGCAACAACAGCAGCTCAAAAGCTATATTGAAACATCTGATAAGCATTTTGGAATGAACACATCATTGAAACATTGGAAAATATCTGATTTTCTGTAAGTTCTGTAAAGTAAACCAACCAAACCTGAGTCCAAATGTCAATCAAATACATAGCCAGGTTACTAAAGTTCTTTCCATGACATTGACAAATACAGTAAAAAAGGGACTTTTTGGATAGATTTTGTTCAATGTGGATACAGAACAACACAAAGGAGAGGTGATGGAAAAAATATGTCTGGACAAGGCAGAGCAATAGTGGGATGAGGGAGAGGACCAGGAAAAGTAGTAGCTGGACCAGGCAGAGGAGAAGTTGGAACAGGACAATGGAGGAGAGGTAGGGGAGAGGAGTAAGAATGTGTGGTGGTGGCAATGGATAGTACGTAATAGCTGTTGTCCCTGTTGTAATACTGTAAGAGCCACCAACATAGACCACGTAATACAGTAAACCATGGTATATCACTGAGAGAGGCTAGTGAAAGAGTCCTGCCTACTGTAATATCACATTCAACTGTGGCTTCCATTATCCAGAGTTTTCAACAAACTACGTTGCAGATAAGTAATGCATTTCATACTTCTTCTATCATTACTGTTGCTTTGTCTCAAAGTAACTGTAGGCCACCAGTCTCAAAGCAAATACATGTGTGGATTGTACATGTTTGCGTATTTTTTCTTCCTCTAAAGAACCTTTTTGTTGCGCAGTGGCAGCAATTTCATGTTGCTAATGTTTTTACAGTAGCAAATCTGTCATTTCTTTTTTACTGTAGGCCTTCATTCTATAAAGTAAAGATGACTCATTCACTGTTAGATAGTACGTGCCCAAAATTTACACATTCAACACTCTAAACGTGAAGTGGTTCACAGTAAAAATAAATTGAATTATAAACAACTTTGAAATTCATACTGTCTACTGTATACAGTGTAGGAGAATCAACTTCACATGTCTAAACCCCCCCTGCCCATTTGGTTGTTGAGGAGGGTGTAAGATGCTCTCCAGACCAGAGAGACAGGACAGTTATCTTGATCAAATAACAAGGCCTGGCTTTGGGTTTTCCGCACGAGAACAAGGTCATAAAACTTTAACAATACCTTTTGGGTCTGGACAGACCCCCTGGAATTTCAGGAAAGGAGGGGGGAAGCCCCTTCCCTCTTCCAAGGGAGACAATTCTAACAGAGCCAATTAATCTGTCCGGAACAACCAAACCTGAATTTTCCAAGGACTAAGAGATTGATTGTTTAACGGAGTAACTAAACAATAAGCGAACAAGGACATTGACAATGATGAGAATTGAGGTATAATATTATGTTTGTAATTGCACGAGTTTATTGAATGTATAATTATGTTTTTGTTCTAGAAGATAACTCTTCTTTTCCAGCTAGTATACATACTGTTTGATACTAAAAAATTTGTAACAAGGAGACACAGACTTTGCATAACTTTGTAGAACATTTACAAGTTTGATAATAGAAACACATGGATTTAGTCAAAGCTCTATAAATTCCATGTGGTCACCTATCTTTGCCTGCCCCCAAACCTGTGTCAAGGGACACACCCCCTTTCACCGTTTGATAAATGTAGACTCAACAGAACAGAACTTGGCGATTAACCTATCTTGAGGAGGGAAAGATCATCTCTGTCGAGATCAAAAATTATTGCACAATATAATCAACCACGCAATCTGCTTCACAAGGCCGCGTTCTAACGAGAACTTCGGAATACCTGCTTCTAAGGACGCCTTTCCAAGCACAACCTTTGCTCATTAAACCCTCAACAACGAACCTTTCGAATTACCCGCGATTAACGAATCTTGAAAAGGGAAAGATCATCCCTCGAGATCAGAAATGATTGCGCAACTCATTCAACCATGCGGTCTGTTTCACAAGGCCGCTTTCCATCAAGAAAATTGGAATAGCAGGACGCCTTTCCAAGCACACTCGTTGCTCATAAACCATCAATGGACTTTTAATTCCCCGCTGCAAGGCAGCATACCCCTCACAGAGTGACTTCCGCTATCTTAATACATTGCATTTTGGTGCTTAGCTGATAACAATTAGCTTCCTCATACTGCTTTGTTTAGAGATCCATACCCACGTTTCATACCTGACCTGCTAACATTCCTAGATCACTATCATTTATTCATTGTATATCTGTACATAGCTTGCCTAGAATTAGAAATAAATGTCATTGTTTGTTTAAACTCCTGTTTCCTTCTGCATATGATTCATCCATACACAACTATAATTTACTACTTCAGAACTGAGACTGAAACGTTTTAACTTTAATATTCGCGTTAACGTTGAACTAATATTAATTTAATAAAGTTAATTTATAGATTATACCTGGTTTCCCATCGAGCCATGCAATAAGGTAAAGTCGTTGGGTGGTGCCCCCTTTATTATTTAATATGACTCTTAATCAAGTTGATCGATTATAATATTAATTTATTAATTAATTAACAATCTATAAATATTGATAGAGCGTTTATTAAATACCAGTACACATATCAAAAAGTAGTAAGACCCAGTTCCCCCACAGCAGGTAGAACTGAAACATGAAAAGTAATGACGTTTTTGAAATGCCATCAAATGTTAGTGTTTTGAAAGTCATGTTATATACTTAACTATGCGTTTCTCTTGGATAGAAAACGTGCTAGTGTTTTGACAAAGTTATTTGATATTGAGTCTGGTTTACTGTGTTTTGACAGAGGTGTATGTAGACAGTTATTTAGCATTTTGAAATGTAGAGTTTGTATTTAATTAACAAAATGTGGTTTTGAGCAGAAAATTTAATATTTGCCTAATCGTGTGATGTAGGTGTGTTGCTGTGTTAAGAGTTTTGAAAAAGTATGGTAAATTTGGGTCAATGCTTGTTAGCGATCGTAAAAAACTGTAATCCGAAGAACACCATCCCATCTGTGAATCATGGGGGTGGCAGCATCATGTTGTGGGGGTGTTTTGCTGGAAAAGGGACTGGTGCACTTCAGAAAATAGATGGCATCACGAGGAAGGAGGATTATCTAGAAATACTGAAGCAACAACTCAAGACATCAGCTAAAAAGTTCAAACTTGGTTGCAACTAGGTCTTCCACCAGGACAATGATCCTAAGCACACCTCCAAAGTTGTAACAAAATGGCTTGAAGACAACAAAGTGAAAGTATTGGAGTGGCCAGCACAAAGCCCTGACCTGAATTCCATAGAATATTTGTGGACTGAACTGAAAAAGCGTGTCCGAGCAAGGAGGCCCACCTGTTACACCAGTTCTGTAAGGAGGAATGGGCAAAAATTCCAGCAAAGTATTGTGAGAAGCTTGTGGAAGGCTACCCCAAGCGTTTGATTCAAGTTAAGCAATTAAAAGGCAATGCCACCAAATACTAACAAAGTGTATGTAAACTTCTGACCCTGTATGTAAACCTTTGAATTCTGATATAGTTAAATAAATCTGTCTCTAAAATGACCTCTGATGTGAACAAAGTAGATGCCCTAATTGATTTGCCATAGGAAATGTATAAAAACATGAAATGTGTAGAGCTGTGAAAAACTGAGTTTGAATATCTTTATTCTAGGTGCATGTAAACCTTTGGCCTCAACTGTAGATGTTTTCTTAATTAGTTTGTGTTTTCTTAAGTTGCAGTGCGTCTGCCTTAGGGCCACCGTAAATATTACTGCAGGTTGACTTATTTTACTGGAATTGAATCAACATGCACTCAAGTTATGTATTGTGCTTGCACGAGATTGTAATGTAGAAAAATTCAATGCAACAGTTTATAGCTACTAACATTACCTGCTGTTGATCAGGTGAATTTAGATATTACATTTGTGAAAGTCTCAACACTATATAAAAGCCAAACATGGTGCATGGACCATGGTGCTAAAACAACATTAGTAAACCTTTCCAAAGGATTACTGTATTACATGGTCTATGTTGGTGGCTCTTACAGTATTACAACAGGGACAACAGCTATTACGTACTATCCGGTGCCACCACCACACATTCTTACTCCTCTCCCCTACCTCTACTTCTCCATTTTCCTGTTCCAACTTCTCCTCTGCCTGGTCCAGCTACTACTTTTCCTGGTCCTCTCCCTCATCCCACTATTGCTCTGCCTTGTCCAGACATTATTTTTCCATCACCTCTCGTTTGTGTTGTTCTGTACCCACATTGAACAAAATCTATCCAAAAAGTCCCTTTTTTACTGTATTTATCAATGTCATGGAAAGAACTTTAGTAACCTGGCTATGTATTTGATAGACATTTGGACTCAGGTGTGGGTGGTTTACATTACAGAACTTACAGTAAATCAGCTATTTTCCAATTCCAAAATGCTTATCAGATGTTTCAATATAGCTTTTGAGCTGCTGTTTTTGCAGAAGTACATGATTTATACTGTATTTAAGGTTTTGAACATTATGCTTTCATTTCTGACACGCTGTGTGAAATAATTTGTAAATAAGTCAAGAAAGATCCATCATTTGTATGTAAAGAATATTTAAGCATTTTAGAAACGTGTTAATTGATCGCATATTGTGTGAAAACAACACAGATTGTGCTAATGGTACAGTCCAAAAAGGCGGATATTATGCTTATTGTGTTTAGAATTGAAAATATGACTACAGAGGAGGAGTGTGTCCAGTTTGGGGACCTCAGAATTGCTTCTCTGCTCTTTGCAGATGATGTGGTTCTGTTGGCTTCTTCAGACTGTGACCTTCAGCATGCACTGGAGCGGTTTGCAGCTGAGTGTGAAGCGGTCGGGATGAGAGTCAGCACCTCCAAGTCTGAGGCCATGGTTCTCTGCCGGAAAACGATGGAGTGCTCTCTCCGGGTTGGGATTGAGTTGCTGCCCCAAACGAGGGAGTTCAAGTATCTCGGGTTCTTGTTCACAAGTGAGGGAAAAATGGAGCGTGAGATTGACAGGCGGATTGGTGAAGCATCAGCAGTAATGCAGGCGTTGTACCGGACCCTCGTGGTGAAGAAGGACTTGAGCCGAAAGGCGAAACTCGCGATTTATCAGTCGGTCTACGTTCCAACCCTCACCTATGGTAATGAGCTTTGGGTAGTGACTGAAAGAATAAGATCGCGAGAACAAGCGGCTAAAATGTGTTTCCTCCGTAGGGTGGCTGGGCTCAGCCTTAGGGATAGGGTAAAGAACTCGGTCATCCGGAAGGAGCTCGGAGTAGAGCCGCTGCTCCTTCGCGTCGAAAGGAGCCAGATGAGGTGGTACGGGCATTTGATTAGATGCCTCTTGGGCGCCTCCCGTTGGAGGTTTTCCGGGCACGCCCTGCTGGTAGGAGACCCCGGGGTAGACCCAGAACACGCTGGCGAGATTATATATCTCGTCTGGCCTGGGAACGCCTCGGGATCCTCCAGGAGGATCTGGAAAGCATTGCTGGGGATAGGGACGGCTGGAATACCCTGCTGAGCCTGCTGCCACCGCAACCCGGCCCCGGATAAGCGGCGGAAAATGGATGGATGGATGGATGGATGGACTAAAGTCTTGGAGTAAGGGCTTCATCCTTGCGCGACAGCCTTTCAGGCCCGGGCAATTTGTGGAGTTGTGAAAAACTGAGTTTGAATATCTTTAGCCTAGGCGTATTTAACCTTTTGCCTCAACTGTACTTGGGTACCGGATGCCTCCAACTCCAGTACACCCTGAAGAAAACTTACTGTGCTGTGATTTTCAAAATAGACGATGCAAGAGCATAATAATACATTATTATGAAATTATAATCATCAATTATGACAAGTTAAAGGGCCTCACAGCCTCCAATATAAGTATGGTCTGTGTATAT
>JAPMUY010000842.1:0-15913 GCA_026901105.3 Galaxias olidus
TACTGTTATCCTTAAGTTTCCTAATTATTATTATTATTATAATAATAATATTAGCCCCATTTTCCGGCACCTAAACACCTGCATTTCGCTTCCATTGCAACGCCAAAATGTCAGTTCGAATGCCACGGACTCAGTGTTAATTTTGACAAGGATTTTTCATTTTGTTTTCGTCTTCGTCCTTACTGAAAAATGTAGTTGCGTTTAAGTCAAATTTTGGTAATTTCATTGTTTCGTTATTGCTTAGATTAAGTCAGTGTTAGTAAGTTTTCGTTTTAGTCAAATCTTCGTCAATGTTTTAGTCCTGACTCCTAAGGGGAATTAACATAAATGGCTCTGGTTTATATGCACACTTCTACACATAATTAAGCAACCACTTGAGCAGTAGGCTAAACGCGGCGCCCGACCTATAGAAGGCAGTGGCTGATGTTAACCGTAAATAGCTTATGCAATGCAGTCTAGCTAAACTGAATGATGAAGTTAGCAGCACCGCTCTGAGGTGAGTGTCACTGCTTCCTAAGCGAGAGCAGGCACTATGACACTTAACGTTAAGTTTTCCTAATGCTATCGAATCAATAATATAGCCTAATATACATTTACCGTTACCTGGCTTGGCAGATTTGGAGCTCTCACAAGGTTACGCGTTAGCTTGTTCAAATTATACTGTATTTGCTACAAATTGCGCGGACATACACAGACTCAGAGCACGAAAAAATCAACATCAAATAAGAAAGATGCAAGAGGGCAAGGGGAATTTGTATTAAGTGAATCGTTAAAAAGTTATACAATCAATGCCTTGAGACGGCAACTTCCATCCATCCATCCATTCATTACCTATACTGCTTATCCTTGAAAAGGTCGCGAGGGGGCCGGAGCCTATCCCAGCCGACACAGGGCAAAAGGCGGGGGGTCAGTCTATCACAGGGCCGACACATAGGGACAGACAACAACTCACACTGACATTCACATTCACACAATTTAGAGTTACCAATTAACCTTCATGTTTTTGGACTGTGGGAGGAAACCGGAGTCCCCGGAGGAAACCCAAGCAAACACGGGGAGAACATGCAAACTCCACACAGAAAGGCCCTTGGGCCAGGTGGGGATTGAAACCCAGGACGTTCTTGCTGTGAGGCAACAGTGCTAACCACTGAGCCACCGTGCTGAGACGGCAACTAATACACTGTAAAAAATTATTTGGCCTTCTCGTTAGTTCAACTTGTTTTAATAAGTTAGTTGTACTAAAATTAAGAAAACATTGAGTCAACTTGTTATTTCAAGTTGGAACCTGACCAACTGATCAAGCAAAACAATTGAATTAACATACTGAAGACGTCACCTGACTCTTGACCGCATGAAGTAATAATCATTGTTACTGCTATCCTGATAGGCCATTGAGGTAATAAATTTGCATATATCCCAGCAAGTTATAAGATGTAATATTAATGATAATACATTTTATTTGGATTGTGCTTCACTTTGCTAGAGTAATCTCAAAGTGATACAATCCCTGTTAAACATACATAGCAAATTATTTAAGGCACATGAAAAATATATTTTTTTGCAACTCTTACTCTGAACACTTATCATTAAAGACAAACCCTGAAAATTATTTGAACCACGTCTTGTGATCGCGTCGGTCTGGCGTCGCTGACGAATCTTAAAGCAGCTGCACTGATGTTGTATCGGTGCTTCTGCTAGGCGGAACTTGTCTGACATGAAGTGATAACCGGGAACTATGGTCGAAGTTCCTGTGGGAGGCAAGTAAAACATATGTTCCCCTCTTGTTACCTATGTGAAAAAAAAGGTGTTTGTTGGGGGTTCCTGATGCGTTTGCGTTAAAATGCTGTAGAGAAAATGTGTTTATTCAACTTTCAAATATATGTCAATAATCAGTTTGCTGTACATCATTTCGTCAAATTGACTTTTCATAGTGAGTTGCATGAACTTAAATTGAAGTACATCAAACTAAAATAACAAAGTTGCCAGAACCTATTCTTTGCTCATCTTACTCAAAATTTTAAGGCAGCCAGGTTATAATTATAATTAATTAATTAATTATAAGTTGAGCCAACTTTATTTTTTTTACAGTGTAGGTGGGCTTCCCTAGCACATATCAAATACAACTGAAAATTGAGCCTCCCCTCCAAATGGGCTACCTCAATTGAAAAGTATGAGGTAGCCCATTTTGACAGGGAGAAATTACTGCTCATGCGCTACCCTGTTCTGAACTAAATGCATACTTTTTGAACACATCAAAGCATTGTCGGTGAAAGCCTGACCTTGTTGAAAATAAAATCAAACGGTATTACTTCATCGTCATGTGTCCACCATTATATTATGACGAAGAGGCACTACCGATCTAGCGGCAATAAGCCCCCTTGTCAACAAACAGGGTTTGGACCG
The DNA here is from genome assembly GCA_026901105.3 of Galaxias olidus. Classification (NCBI taxonomy): domain Eukaryota; kingdom Metazoa; phylum Chordata; class Actinopteri; order Galaxiiformes; family Galaxiidae; genus Galaxias; species Galaxias olidus. Next base: position 2,404 of record JAPMUY010000842.1, read on the forward strand.
CAGTCCGCTTGTGGTGCAGGGGTAGGTTCTGCTCGCTAAGGCGGTCAGTCGAATAACTGCGATGCATCACATCGCATTTGCGCAGGGAAATGCATTTCTAGTTGGTTGTGCAAACATCTGCATGCATGGGCGAGTGCCTTTTGCAACTATAATGTATGCATTAGATCTGTATTATCATGAATGATTACCTATGTCTGATGCCTTGTCTTATGACTTTAAATTATCTTTATCTTTTAAACTATCAAATTTTTTTTAGATGATATTAATACATTTTATAATTATATTATTCAAAACCTTTAGGCTATTAGTCTTCACTGTCACAATGTTGCAGTCAATATGCCTCCCAACCCCCCCTCCCCTCCCCGTAATAATTTACAACACCCAATAGTTTCCATTTCCATCTGTCTTCAAGCTTTAAATGCAGGCCTATCACAAAATAGTAAATACAAGTATAGACTTGGTTTGAAATTGTGATCATTGCTCACTAACCAACCCATTTACCCTTGAAAACTATTTCCATCCTGATAATCCTCAAAAAAATATTTGACCTGGAAAATGCAATTTGATGCAATGTGAAAGGTTATCGTTGGTTTATAGTTATTAAATTACCTACTCACAAAAACGGTCTTCTAATTCATAATTGATATCCTTACCGTAATACTTTTAAAAGGTTCATTTTGGAGTATTGTAAAACATAAAACCAATTCTCAAACTCTAAAAGCTGCTTGTTTGAAGATAAAAAAGTGGTTATTTTGGCAACCCAGCGCTGGTTAACTATTGGACCAACCCAGCGATCGGTTAATTTATCCCATCATTGTATGGTTGGACTCATAACCCAGCAGGCTGGGTTGGAAGTTCAACCCAACTGCTGTGTAATTTATGACCATATTGCTGTGTTATAACCAAGTGTGTTTGTTATTAGTTAAATATATTAAACTGGATATTTCTGGTAGGTTATAATATGCATTACCTCGTTATTTAAAACAAAAACAGAGAACATTTGAATTAAAAATCGGAATTGACTAAATGCTTGACATTAGTCGCATGAAAGATCACATTAATAACGTCGATCAAACATGAATATAATATGTTAAACTATACCATCATCAGCAATTTGCATAAATACTAACCTTATTTGCAAGCAATATAGATTTTTTTTCAGATATGAATTTGCAATGGTAAAGGCATCGGCAGGGTCTTATGGTAAACCTTTCTTTTTCAGCTGCAATAGAGGCGAGGGGGAGGGGCACAGAATAAATTGGTGTGTAAGTAAGCAGTAATGTGAAGCTACATGATAAACGTCCCAAAGCAATAAAAAATGAATTGACTCTTCCCACCACATTTGAAAGAATGTGTTGGCTGGTAGTAGGCTACTGTGTTAATCTTACATTCAAATTTAGAGATCTCATCATGTTCCATTCGAGGAGGTTTTCTTTTACAAAGCTGTCTGTCTCCCTGAATACAAAAATGTGTCCTGTGGTATCTGGTACCAAGACCTTAGCAGCAGATCCTTTAAGTCCTGTAAATTGTGAGGTGGGGCCTCCAAGGATTGGACTTGTTATTCCAGCACATCCCAAAGATGCTCAATCGGATTGAGATCTGGGGAATTTAGAGGCCAAGTCAACACCTTGAACTCTTTGTCATGTTCCTCAAACCATTTGTTAACAATGTTTGCAGTGCGGCTGGGCACATTATCATAGAGGCCACTTCCATTAAGGAATACTGTTGCCATGATGGGGTGCGCTTGGTCTGCAACAACGTTTAGGTACGTGGTACGTGTCAAAGCAACGTCCACATGAATGCCAGGATCCAAGGTTTCCCAGCGGAACACCCATCACACTGGGTCCACCGGCTTGCCTTCTTCCCATAGTGCATCCTGGTGCCATCACATCCCCAGGTAAACGACGCACATGCACACGGTCATCCACATGATCTAAAAGAAAACGTGATTAATCAGACCAGGCCACCTTCATCCATTGCTCCATGGTCCAGTTCTGACGCTCACGTCCCCATTGTAAGCGCTTTCGGAGGTGGACAGAGGTCATCATGGGCACTCTGATCTGTCTGCGGCTACGCAGCCCCATACGTAGCAAGCTGCGATACACGGTGTGTTCTGACACCTTTCTACCATAGCCAGCATTAACTTTTTCAGTGATTTGTGCTATAGTAGCCCCTCTATGGGATCGGACCAGACGGGCTAGCCTTCTCTCTCCATGCGCATCAATGAACCTTGGTACTAACCACTGCATACCGGGAACACCCCACAAGACCTGCAGTTTTGGAGCTGCTCTGACACAGTCGTCTAGCCATCACAATTTGGCCTTCAGTGGCAGCTCGCCAGCAGAGGGCGCTAGGGCACAGCCCTCCATGGCTCTCCCAGGTTTAATATTTTAATTTTTATTACTTATTTTAAGCATGTATGTGTTTAAAATGCGCAAAAACGTGTAATGTATAAAAAATAAATCATTATATTTGGGGTCAAATTAGCTAACTGTTCATCCCATAGACGTATCTATGTCTATGGTTCATCCCCTTTCTTTAAGTGGTGCTTCTGGGGCTGTAGAAAAACAGCCCATTCAGTGCAGCAGCACCAGCCAATAGCTGACAGAAGAAATTCTTATAGCAACAGTGGCAACATAAATTTTGCCAGTCAGCGTCCTCAAATCTGCTGCCTGAAGGGCTGTACATTACCAGCCCCAAGCAGAGTCCGCCTGTGGTAGAGAAAGTTGGTTTGTGATCTACCATAGGATCCAGAGAGAAGAAGACCATGATGAACGCAGAGATGCAAGACCCAGGATGTCAGGCGCCTACTAACTCGATTTGATCTCTTCATCAAAACCCTTTCGAAATGAGCACTTTGGTGGAGAAAATAAGTGTGAAAGAGCTTGGACCAAATCAACCAAATATTAAAATAGAACAACAGGCTTGCCAGAACAGTAAAGAAAAGCACACAGAGGCTTCTTACATAGTTCGTACAAGATGAAGGCTTGGCTAGCTGGATGCAGTCATGCAAATGCAGTTTTTTGCTTCCCGTGCCTGCTTTTTTAAAACACCTTTCTGAAAAAATTAAGAAACATGAGTGTTCACACATGGAGAATACGGTCAAGCTAGCCATGCTCGGCACTCGGCAGAGGATTGATTGGGGTGAGGAAAAAATGGAATAAGTTGATAAAGTAGAAACTTGAGCTCCGCTCCTTTTTTTGTAAGAATGTTATAATCCCCATACAAGTCTGATAAACTATGTAAAGTACCATATGAATGTACGTGGTTACCATTGTAGGTCGATCATACAATTGTAAACATATTTCGCTTGTTTTGCTTTGTTGAAGCTAATTTGCCCAGTGCACGAGATGGCGTCTCATAACTTCTGGTTCTGGGTTGTGTATTTCCGGTTGTTGTAGCTGAGAATAGCGATCATGAGTGTTTTTAAGATTAAGGAAAAATTATTAATTTATCGACGACAAGAGAAAAAAACGTATCTACATTGCTGTGTGCCTCAATGTGCCAGTTCGTCAAGGTACAACTCAGAGATTAGCTTTCATCCATTTCCAATTGATCCTGAAGTACGTACTCTGTGGCTCATAAAAATCTGTAGAGAAAATTTCCTTCCAACTGAAAATGCTCGCGTTTGTAGTAGGTATTTCCAGACAGATAATTGCGTTGTGACTGCTGGAGGAAAAAGAAAACTCAACAAAGGAGTTGTACCTTCTCTTTTTGAATGGAACGATTATGCCATGCCCGTGCCTCGGCTTTATGTTTGGGAACGTAGGCCAAGATGCCCTTCCCCGGATTTAGAAGCGTCTGACTTGGACTCCGAAATGGAAGTGCTAGCACCTGATGATCATGATTACTTCGTTCACCCGATGACTTCTGTCACAATATAATCACGATTGTCAGTTAGATGGTTCCAGCCACTTTCGGCGAACAGCGGGTGTGACTGCGATGCCAATCTGGCGAGTTGTGGGCGGACCCGGCACACTGTTTCCTGCTATCTGGGATTGATAGTGGTGGACTACTTAAAATGTTGAAGTAGGCCTATGTATGTCCATCTTAATTCTCTGCCTCGACGCTTGGTGTGTGGGCAGTGTAGGCCTACCAGTTGACTTCATTATCTCAACAATTTGGGCAATCGTAACCCAGCACGCAGTGTGGCAGCAAGTAACCCGGCATTTTTTGCACCGAATTTGGAAAATACACATATTTTATATCTTCTTTGAATATATTATTCGGGTACGTTCATTTCATTTGTCGTATGGACTCTTTTTCACTAGCATATATGGCATAACTTCAACGGTAAATTATGGCAGACTCTTTATGACTTTCTATTTAGATCTTTGTGTTTTGCTCAACTAACAAAGTGCAAGAACCATTTTATAAAGGCTTGTCCTGAGGGCTGCCTTAATTCACCACTTCTCACTGCCACGAAATTAATTATGTACACAATGCAAATGCATTTAGCTATCCTGAAAAAACAGCTTTTTTACGAATTTAAGCTTAGGCTAGACACCGGCTGCATAAAGTCATGTATATTGTGAGCCATATTCTGAAAGCCGCAAGGCTTGAGTCGTATTAGGTTGCAAAACCCTTTTACTGTCCATAATAGGTGGGTTGTTTGGAGATATGTTTCGGTGCCCTCTTCATGAATCGAGGGAAATGGACAATTTGTTGCTTGATTCTATTTTTATGTTTAATATTTAGCACCTTGTAATATTTCATTGTAACTTTTAAAATTGTGTATAAGTGAAATAATCCATGGATTTTAATTGATGTGGTGTGGGCCATGTTAAAAATGTATTAGGCCCTAGCTATAGGGAATAATCCCTTTTTTTTTCTTTTTCTTTATAAAGTGTATATACATTTTACCTTAAGGCTTACCTTAATTAGTTTTGTGCTGATACAAGCCTATACCTGCAATATGTGACTATGTATGTAGTCACTCATACTCATACTCTGCTATTAAAATTAAATAGAAAAATCGCCATGTTTAAAGTGAAAGTGTTGACTTAGCTCCATTAAGACATGCCAGATTGATGCACGTCTTTATTGCCTTGCCAAAGGTGGGACCCTTTTCTACAAGCCAAGACCTTTCTCGTCAGGCATATAGGGAATTGATCTCGTGACTGCTTTGCTGGCACTCTGACACACCACACATAAGCAGATGCATTACTGAACTCTCAATTCCTTGCAAGTAGCCTGTGTCTGTCTGAAAATGAATAGCTACGGTTCACCCTACCTCTATATGGGGGGTCCGGTGTCTCAGCCACGAGCCCCACTGCAAAGGACCCCCAAGTGTGCCCGATGCAGAAACCACGGGGTGCTTTCCTGGCTGAAGGGGCACAAGCGCTATTGTCGTTTCAAGGACTGTACCTGCGAGAAATGCATCCTAATAATCGAGCGCCAACGGGTAATGGCAGCCCAGGTCGCGCTTAGGAGGCAGCAGGCGAACGAGAGTTTGGAGAGTCTCATCCCTGAGTCATTGAGAGCGTTGCCAGCAATTACCGTGCCCGGAGGCAGTGACGGGACTAAGGAGCTGAAGTGGACCGAACAAGCGGGTAGTGTTCAACTTGGTACAGGTAAACATTGCGGTATCCTATAGTTACTGAATAATACCCCATATGCTCTATAACCAAATAGGTACACAGTAATAATGTTTTGTTAGGATACCACTTGAGGTTCTCCGCAGAAGCTGCTTATTTTTTATAGCGTACTGTTACTTAGACTATTCTTTGACAAATATCCCTGTAGTTTATTTCTTTAATTCATTAGATAGTAGACCAACATGCAATCTTGGCCAATCCTCTATAGCAAACATCCAATAATATAGCCTATACTAATTAAAAAAACATTTACTAATAGTAATTGTGTTAAACTCAGAAATATATTTGCACCATACGTTTGTGATAAGATCCTTGGGTACACAAATTCAATATGATGTGAATCTTTGAAAACTTTAAAGTTGAATCAGGAAATCTGTCATGTAATTAATTGCTTATTATAACGGCTGCTGTGTGTTATTTATCTGGGTGCCTGCACATTGTGTCTCGTTGTGTTTAATTTTGTGTTACTTTTTACATTTTATTTTGTATGTGTTTAATGCACAGGGGCCAAGTATAAAATATATTTTTATTTAAACGTGTCAGCGTAGATGGTACAGAAAATACTAACTAGTCAACATAATTATAGACAACATAATTGATAACATTTCGAAACGGGGTACTAAACTGATTTAATCTGCCTTTATCCAATTTAAAAAATCACAGTCATACATTTTTTGTTGTAATTTCAGTGTTTTATTTGTAGAATTTTAGTGTATTAGTCTAATTCTCTACAAATAAAACACTGAAACTACAACAAAAAATATATGACCGTGATTGTTTTTATAATAAAATTAGGCCGCATTATAAAATAAGAAATACTTAGTCATATAGTTTTAAATGTGTGGTAGGCCTATTAAAAAGGAGTCAAAGAAAGTTAATATATATATAATAATAATAATACCTATATCATTAGCCACATCTGGTCATAATGCTGTCCAGAAATCATAATACTGCTGGGTAAATAAGATCTTACATTATGAAATGCTAGATTAAAAAGTATTGGCATTAAAATTGTAACTTGGCTACAACGTGTTCACTTAGAGCAAGAATAAGTAGGCTAACCAAATTTAAAAAACTAATATTTCTATAAATAAAGATCATGCACATGTCATCCTGTTAACAATAAAAGATAATTTTTTTTAAACCAAATGTGTTTGAAAAACTGAAAACAACTACAGCATTTACTTCATAAAATCCTCCTAACAATTTGCATGAGTAGCTTACTTTTGAAGTAAATTATACTGCCGAAAAATCAAGTAACAACTCACTTGCCAGTTTCAAGTAAAATGTTATTAGCACTAAACGCAACATTCGTGAAGATATTAAGTAAATGTTACTTCATTACATATAGGCTACGTTAAGTTATAAATAATTAAGTAAAGTATATTACATTTATTTTTAATAGACAGGAACGTCATGTCATCAAAATATGAAGTTAGTCTTTAATGCCTATAGGCTGTCTGTATTGGCTGCCGAAATAAATAAGTAGATTTTATTATATATTTCTTCAGTTTAATATTTGCCATTTCTTATAGTTCAAATATGAGCTATATATTTCGTATTTATTCAGGGAGATTAAAATTACCCATGACAAGAGTTTTAAAACTTTGTAGCCATTTGCACCCCGTGAATCGTTTCCCGACGTAGGCTATCGTCATCAGATCAGTTTACCCTCTGTCAGGCTTTCACCGATACAGCGCTTTGCTTTCTGTGCCTCAATTCTTTCATTGAATCGCAATAGGAGGGGCTTGTGGTTATTAAGTACCGTGTTCAGCGTCACGGCTGCGAAAAAAATATGCTTGCTGGGATTATGCAGATGTATTACCTCAACATTCAATCATGAGCAGAAGGTCCTTGATTTGGGGTTAACGTGATTACTATTTCAGCAAGGTTAGCTTGTTATCCATCCTAACTTCTCCTTGAATACTGTAAACATGTATCAAACTTGCTCCATATTAGTTTATATTTAACAGAATAGGACGTGGACGGTGTCAAGTATTTCATTGTGAAGCACTTTGTAACCCTGTTTTGAAAGGAGTTATATAAATAAAGTTATTATTAATAATCCCTTGTGTAATCCCTTGTCATTGTCAGCCAATATCAGTCATGTGAAAAAACTAATTCAACGAATATACTTTCAGATTAAAATGTAGGCGTATTTAGTATTTTTAGGTTTACGTGCAATGACTGAAAGTTATTTAAAAAGTAGGCTATGAGTAAATCCATAATAAAACGTACTCTTCCCAGGTAATTTGTTACATGAATGAAAAGTCTAGCCTATATATTAAAATTTTTACTTAAAGAACTGTAGTTCTCACTGAATCTTAATATTACAATGTAGAAATTATGAAAGTAAATTTTATCTATTCTACAACACAAAGTTAGTTTTTTCGGTGTAGGCCTACGCATACCTTTTTTAAAATTTAAGTCAGCCCAATTTGCATCCGAAAAACGTGCGGAGCAAGTTAACTAGCCTAATGGCTGTAATTTTAGCAGGAGATAAATTGAAAGTGAAATGTTACCAAGCAAAGTCTGTTCACAAAATGCAGTTAAAAGACATCGACCAAATATTTCTCATTTGACACCCAGTCAGCACATTCTGTTGCTTTTGGGAGGAAGTAAATCCTAACAAATCGTTAAGGAGTCGGCAGGTTGATAAGATGTTTCTTGCGTTTTACATTTCTCCTTTTGAATGTTTGGAGAGTTCAGAACTTTTTCGCTTTCACGAAAGAATGGCTTAAGCCAGCGGTATAATAAAAAGTGTCACTGAACTGAATCTGATTTTCCAGACAGGTTTTGATCCAAATGAATAATACAAATGCATCAGGATGATCATATTTTGTGTCCATCATTTTTCTAGTCACCTTATATAATTACAAATGGTAAACTAAGTAAAGTTACTCAAACTTTATGTGTTAATTAACTTAAATCTATGTTTCCCTTTGGTGTTTAGCCCTTAATGAGGATCTGTCAGGTGAGCAGTCAGGAGATGAAAACAGTGGCAGCGGCAGTGAGAAAGAGCAGGATTCTCTAAGCTCCCCATTGGGGTCCAAACCAAACTCCTGCTATACCCCTGATCCTCCCTCCCAGGCAGAGAAGACGCACTATAGGTTACCAAAAACATGTCGAGTTGAAAGAGAACCCAAAGCAGAAAGCCCTTCAAAACACTCTGGCCCTGGGGAGCAAGGTCTACTAATTGAAGGCCTGGCTGGGTCTATTTCCATGCCCTTCAATCTACGAGTCAACAGACCCCCTCTGGAGGTCCTCAAGAGCATTTTCCCTGCTCACAAGCCCCCGGTATTGGAGCTCATTCTCAAGGGCTGTGGGGGGGACTTAGTGGGAGCCATAGAGGTTCTCCTGTCCAGCCGGAACCCTGACAGCAGGCCCATCCCCCCAGATGCTCTGACGCTTCAGTCTAATGGGAATTTCTTTGAACACACCCTAGGGTCCTATAATCCAGTCCCCACCTCTGCCAAGTGGTCGGTGGGTTCTGCTTTCCGGGTGCCTGATTCACTCCGCCTCTCATCTGAATCTGCATCAGGTGTTGTGCCCTCAGGGACCCTGGGCATTCAACTACAGCATCCTTCGTTCCCTCAGCCACCACGCTATCCTCTGATGTTGCGAAACTCACTGACACGCACCCAGGCCAGTCCTTTTGTGCACAACGACATGACACTGTGGAATACTATGACTCTTCAGCAGCAGTACCAACTTCGTTCAGCTGCCCAGTATGTCTCTCCTTTCCCCCCTACTGCAGTCTCTGGGACTGGTGTGTTTCGAAACTCCCCGGGGCTGTCAACAAAGCCCTTGGAAAACCACTCGATCACTATCCCAGAGGGTTCCCAGTCCAGCCTCTACTCCCCTGAAGAGGACTATGACGAACGCACAGACTCCTCAGACTCCCGAATTCTAACTCATCCACCTAGAGATTAGTAAAACAATGTCTGGGCCACATTAGGAAACAGCCATCAACGTATTGTTATTATGTGGCTCTTTAACAGTACTTATTCATGAAATCAGACGAGCGTCTAATGCATGTTAAGTATTTGAGCATGTGAAAATCATTACAAATAAACCTTGGTTATTAACCAAATTGTAACACATTTATTTCCCACTTTTGTGCCGAGACTTACTTTGTTGTAGTAGTTTTCCACTTGTCACTGTCAAATTGTGTGCTAGTATTGGTATTCCTTAATTAAATAGTAATCTTTAATTTAATTGGTTCTTTATTTATAAATTAAATTAAAGATTACATTTAATTAAGGAATACCAATACTAGCACAATTTGACAGTGACAAGTGGAAAACCACAACAAAAGTAAGTCTCGATAAAATGTGTTACAGACAGTGCTTTCTAAAGGTTTATTTGTAATGATTTTCACATGCTCAAATACTACATGCATTAGGCTCTATTTCATGAATAAGTACTGTTAAAACCATAATAACAATCGTTGATAATGACTCTAATGTGGCTTGACATTGTTTTACTAATCTCTGATGAATTGAAGTTAAATTGTCTGCGCATTAGGTCATAGTCCTCTTCAGGGGTAGGACTCTGGGATAGTGATGGCTCAAAGAATTTGTTAGCCTAAAATTTGAGAGACCAAGGGAAGGGAGGAGACATATAGGCAGCTGAGCTTAGTTGTACTGCTGCTGAAAGAGTCATAGTATTCCACAGTGTCATGTCGTTGTGCACAAAAGGACTGGCCTGGGTGCGTGTCCTCAGTATTCACTGTACATCAGAGGATAGCGTGTGGCCTTGTTCCAGGGTCCCTGAGCCTACAGCACCTGATGCAGATTCAGTAGATCAGGCACCAGCAGAACCCACCGACCACTTTGTGAAATTGGGGTTATAAGAATTGTGTTCAAAGAAATTCCCATTAGACTGAAGCGTCAGCATCTGGGGATGGATGCTGTCCGAGTTTGGCCTGAACAGAAGAACATAGCTTCGTCCCCGCAGCCCTTGTGCAGGCTGTGAACTTTGAGAAAATGCTCTTGAAGAGACCTCAGAAGTGCATGACTTCGTAGGTGAAGAACATGGAAAATGCTTAGCCAGGTATATTAGTAAGACCTTGCTCCCAAGACAAATTTCTTTTGAAAACGCAGGTTCTCTTTCAACCGACATGTTTTGAAGTGCGTCTTCTCTGCCTGGGAAGGAGGGTCAGGGGTATAGCAGGAGTTTGGTTTGGACAATGGGGGCTTAGAGAATCTGCTGCTCTCACTGCCGCTGCCACACTGTTTTCATCTCCTGACTACTCACCTGACAGATCCTCATTAGGGCCCCACCAAAGATTTAAGTTAATTAACACATAAAGTTTGAGTAACTGCTTAGTTTACCATTTATATAAGGTGACTAGAAAATGATGGACACAAAATATGATCATCTGTGCATTTGTATTATTCATTTGGATCAAAGCCTATCAGATTCAATTCAGTGACAACTTTTATTACCGCTGGCTCTTTCGTGAAAGCGAAAGTGCAGACTCTCAACATTCAAGGGAAATGTAAGCCTTAGAGTATCTTACCTGCCGGCTCCTAAAATTTGTTAGGATTACTTCCTCCCAAAAGCTTTAGCAAACTGGAAATGATCAAATGAAATATTTGGTCGATGTCTTTGCTGCATTTGTGGTGGGCACTGCTTGGTAACATTTCACTTTCAATTTATCTCCTGCTAAAATTACAGCCATTAAACTAGTTAACTTGCTCCTCGGATGCAAGTCCTGGAAAATGACCAAAGCTGTCGTGGAATACACGCTGAAAACTAACTTGTGTTGTAGAATAGATAAAATTTACTTTCATAATTTCTACATTGTAATATTAAGATTCAGTGAAAATTTTAAGTAAAGAACACAATATATAGGCTAGACTTTTTCATTCATATGTTCAGTACAAAATACGTTTTAATGGACTACTCTGGCCTACTTTTTAAATAACTTTCAGTCATTACGCACGATAAACCTAAAATACTAAATCTGCATACACATTTAATCTGAAAATATATTCGTTAGACCAGATTTTTTCACATGACTGATATTGGCTGATATACTAATGACAAGGGATTACACAAGGGATTATTAATAATAACTTTATTTATATAACTCCTTTCAAAACAGGAGTTTCGGGGTGCTTCACAATGAAATACTTGACACCGTCCACGTCTATTCTGTTAAATATAAACTAATATGGAGCAAGTTTGATTACCATGTTTACAGTATTCAAGGAGAAGTTAGAATGGATAACAAGCTAACCTTGCTGAAATAGCCAATCACGTTAACCCCAAATCAAGGACCTTCTGCTCATGATTGAATGTTGGAGGTAATACATCTGTAATCCCAGCAACATATTTTCGCAGCTCTGAGCACTGAACACAGTAATAACCACAAATATATATTCCAGTGAAAGAATTGAGGCACAGAAAACAAAGCGCGCCCATATCGATGAGCCTGACGAAGTATTGACGATAGCCCCGTCGAAAACAATTCGCGGGAATAACCGCAAAGTTTTTAAAACTCTTGTCATGGGTGAATTTTAATCTCACGAAATATATAGCTCATATTTAATTTATAAATGGCAAATATTAAAACTGAAAATATATAATAAAATCTGCTAATTTTCAGCATGCGACATTAAAGACTAACTTCATATTTTGATGACATGACGTTCCTATACTATTAAAAATAAATGTAAGCCTGCTACTTAATTATTTTATAACTTAACGTAACCTATGCCAATGAGTAACATTTACTAATATCTTCACGAATATTGCGTTTAGTGCTAATAACATTGAAAACAATTTTTCGGCAGTATAGTACTTCAAAATTAGGCTATATACAAATTTTATGAAACAAATGCTGTAGTTGACTTTGCATTTGGTTCACTGTGTTAACAGAATGACATGTATGATACATTTATAAATTAGTTTTTTAAATTTGGTTAACTTCACCTTCTTGCTCTAAGTGAACACGTTAGCCAAGTTACAATTTTTAATGCCAATACTGTCTAGCATTTCATAATGTAGATCTTATTTACCCAGCAATATTATGATTTCTGGATTGTATTATGACTTCAGATAATGACTAATGATATAGGTATTATTATTATTATATATATATTAACGGCTCTTTACCTAGATACCACACATTTAAAACTGCTTATGACTAAGTATTTCTTATTTTATAATGCGGCCTATTTAAACATAAAAAACAATCACGGTCATATATTTTTTGTTGTAGTTTCAGTGTTTATTTGTAGAGAATTGGAGCTAATACACAAAATTCTACAAATAAAACACTGAAATTACAACAAAAAATGTATGACTGTGTTTTTTAGTGGGCAAAAGCAGATTAAAACAGTTTGAAAACTACCCGTTTCAGAAATTATCAAATATATTTATCTATAATTATGTTATTTGGATTTAGTATTTTCTGTACCTCTAAACGCTGACCGCGTTTAAATAAAAAAATATATTTTATACTTGGCCTATATACAAACACATACAAAATAAAATGTAAGCTGAAAGCGCAAAATTAAACGCAACTTGAAGTTTTAATGTGCAGACACTTAAGATAAATAACACACAGCAGCGTTATAATAAGCAGTTAATTACATGACAGATTTCCTGATTCAACTTTAAAGTTTTCATCACATCATATTAGATTTGTGTATACCAAGGATCTTATCACAAACGTAAGTGCAAATATATTTCTACAGCACAATTACTAGTAAATGTTTTTAATTTAGTATAGACTATATTGTGGATGTTTTAGAAGGAGCCGGCCAAGATTGCATGTCTACTATCTAATAGATTAAAGAAATAAACTACAGGAATATTTAATCAGAAATGAGTCTAAGTAACAGTACGCTATAAAAATAAGCAGCTTCTGCAGTGCCTGATATAGTTCCCAAATTCGTTTT
>JAPMUY010000844.1:0-15956 GCA_026901105.3 Galaxias olidus
TGGAATTGGTACCCTTTAAGTCCCCAACCCTTTGTATGGGTGTTGTTAAAAATAATTATCTAAAAAATGCAGCTTAATCACATGAAATCACATATATTTTCTATGTAGTGGAAGATCAATTAAAAAAAAAATCTTATCAATTTGTAATGTTTTTTTGTTTCTATGGAACATCCAAATGTGTTGTCAATCAATCATGCAAAATGTAAAAATGATCCCAAACTTCTGATTTTATTGCAATTAAAATGTCTTTCTTTAAATAAAAAGTGTTTTTAAAAAATAATGAAGATTTTTCTTATAAATTACAGCATTTGTGTTAGTCCCTCAGTTTAATTCAACATTTACCCCTCTATTAAATGAATGGTTTGAACTTTCTGATACCCTGTTTGGTAAAATTACATCATCAAAGCATTTCTAATAGCAAGATCCCAAAAGAAGCAAGTCTCTCGTCCCATCTTTCTTACTATTTTGTTATCTTATATTCAGATGGAACTTGTCAAGCTTAATGTTTCAACTCTGTTGCCAGAAAAAGCCATTGTAAACTATTTTATAGACAAAAAATTATTTTAATAGTGCAAAGAACAACACTATATAATATTAATTATGCCATGTGGTGCCATCCTATTTGCTAGCTTAGGAAGCTTTTGGTAATTATTGCTATAAAAAAACTTCAACCCTGTTATGTAACAGGGTTGAATTGTTATAAAGTTGAATCCCAGTCACACTATTTTCAATTGTGTTACAATGCGTTCCACCCTGTTACGTAAGCATTGTTTTGATATTGGACATTTGAGAAAGATGTGCGTTTAATTATAGAATATCTGGAGTGTAGAATATCTGGAACAGTCCAGGAAAATAATATTATTACAAATAATTCATGTTACTGAATGATTATACAGGAAATATGTGGTCGTGCTGGTGTATTTAGTGTGCGATACATGGTGTGACAGAGAAATGACATGGTTGTTTCAACTTGTTTCCCAGTTATTACGTGATATATATATATACACAAACTGAGTGATACTACCACAATTGTCTCAGATATCAATACACATCATACTTAAATTCAGTCAAAACGAGCTATAACAGGGTTGAAATAAAGTAAAGATTTGTTCCCAGAAATAGTACAAAATAATACATTTTACTTGAGGCCTGAGGTGGACAGATGTTTTTTTTTGTGATATATAAATACTAACCCTTTCAAATGAAATTATAAAAAAATAAAGTTTGGATTTTTTTTAAAGACATTATTTGGCTCAAAGGGCACCAAATCCAGAGAATGACCCATATATAATATACACAGGTAAGCCCAATATTGTTCATAAGGCAACAGGTAACAGTGGCAGTGCCAACTGCCCGCCTCCAAGCTACCCACAAAACCTGTTGTATGAATGTTCCCAATGTTCTCATCTGCCTGGTGACAAATGTCCTGAGGGTTTTGTCCAGACGGACGGACTCGGGATTGGTCCGCAAGCAGGTATGGCGATTATGACTGACATGGGTGGTTCGCCAATGGGAAGCGGACACCGGCATGTTAGAATCAGTGAGGAGAGAAACACAGATGTGAGAACAAACAAACCACATACACCATAATATAGACAGACACCTGTCCGTAACAAAGTAATAGTGACTTATTTACAGAAGTTGAATCTTTTAGTCTGGTTGCTTCTTGTAATAATTATAACGGTGACTTCCTCCAAAGCAGAAAGAAGTCTTGTTTGCACCCTTGGCTTAGAAGGTTCAAGATATGGCTCCCCTAAACAGTTGGCCTCGTACACCAATATCTACCTACGTTTTTTCTTATATTTGATGTTGACATTTCCTAAGAGAAGTTCACGTCGGATTCACAACGTGTTCTTAAACGGCAGAATTGTTCGCACCTATGTTCTTATATTGATGAATCCCATTTCTTCGTAAATTGAAAGCTTGTGACAGTTGTTGCTAATTAGCATAGATATAAGGTCCCACAGTTGACAGTGGATGTCAGAGCACAAACCAAGTTATGAAGTCCAAGGAATTGTCTGTAGACCTCCGAGACAGGATTGTATCGAGGCACAGATCTGGGGAAGGGTACAAAAACATTTCTGCAGCATTGAAGGTCCCAACGAGCACAGTGGTCTCCATCATTCGCAAATGGAAGAAGTTTGGAACCACCAGGACTCTTCCTAGAGCTGGCCGCCCGGCCAAACCGATCAATCGGGGGAGAAAGGCCTTGGTCAGGGAGGTGACCAAGAACCCGATGGTCACTCTGACATAGCTCCAGTGTTCTCTGTGGAGATAGGAGAACCTTTCAGAAGGACAACCATCTCTGCTGCACTCCACCAATCAGGCCTTTATGGTAGAGTGACCAGACGGAAGCCACTCCTCAGTAAAAGGCACATGACAGCCCGCATGTAGTTTGCCAAAAGGCACCTAAAGGACTCTCAGACCATGAGAAACAAAATTCTCTGGTCTGATGAAACCAAGATTGAACTCTTTGGCCTGAATGCCAAGCGTCATGTCTGGAGGAAACCAGGCACTGCTCATCACCTGGCCAATACCATCCCTACAGTGAAGCATGGTGGTGGCAGCATCATGCTGTGGGGGTGTTTTTCAGCAGCAGGAACTGGGTGACTAGTCAGGATCAAGGAAAAGATGAATGCAGCAGTCAAGTGGCTGGAAACACACACACAAACACATATTAATTTCTACAGTTACAGTTCTACAGTACATTAATTTACAGAGAGATCCTTGATTATAACCTGCTCCAGAGCGTTCTGGACCTCAGACTGGGGTGAAGGTTGACCTTCCAACAGGACAACGACCCTAAGCACACAGCCAAGATAACAAAGGAGTAGCTTTGGGACAAGTCTGTGAATGTCCCTGAGTGGCCCAGCCAGAGCCCGGACTTGAACCCGATTGAACATCTTTGGAGAGATCTGAAAATGGCTGTGCACCGATGCTCCCCATCCAACCTGATGGAGCTTGAGACGATCTGCAAAGAAGAATTGGAGAAACTCCCCCAAAATAGGTGTGGCAAGCTTGTAGCATCATACTCAAGAAGACTTGAGGCTGTAATTGCTGCCAAAGGTGCTTCAACAATGTATTGAGTAAAGGGTGTGAATACTTATGTACATGTGATATTTTATTTTATTTTTTTTTATATATATTTGCAAAAAATTCCCAAAAACTTTTTCCACTTTGTCATTATGCGGTATTTTGTGTAGAATGTTGAGAATTATTTTTTATTTAATCCATTTTGGAATTAGCCTGTAACATAATAAATTGTGGAAAATGTGAAGGGGTATGAATACTTTCCGGATGCACTGTATGTTTTCCTATTGTCTCACTGTCCACTATGCAGCTTGTGTCCGCTTTCCTTTATTCACATTGTAGAACAGAGACTTGGTTCGGGTTGGGGTTGGAAATCTAGATAACAAATTAGGTCCGTGCTATAGATTTGGCCTACAAGTTTGCCGGGCCGGTCTAGTTTGGGCTTGAATGTTTTTGACCCATTGAGAACTCGCCACTCCAGTGTTGATGTAAATGATAAAAACATTTTGTAGTTTAAATCCAATACAATTTTACAATTGTAGAATTTAAGGAAACATAAGAAAAAATTATTTTGAACAAACATTCCGCATTCAAATGTGCTTAAGTATGCTCTTGAGTATTCGTTGATTTTGTTCTTACACAAGAACAAATTCGAAATAAGAACATATTGGCTAATGTCAGAATCTTGGTGAAAACCTGCGTAAGTGTGTTTTAAGAAAATCTTGTTAAGCATGGTTGGTGAATGAGGCCAAATGTACCCAAAAGTAGACATAACTTTAGAGCCAAGGGTTTTTTAAAAGGAAAGGAGATGCCATGTACAAGAATCCGATTGCTGATATTAGTGTTGATGGTTGCTGTGTAGGCGCTATTATTTTGAAGTAGACGTTCGGTTTATGATGTGGGATTGCCATGCCACATGTTTTTATTATTATTATTATTATTATTATTATTATTAATAATAATAATAATTATAATAATAATAATATTAAAAATAATCAGGCCTATTAAGTCAACCCCCCCCCCCTCTAATTATCATTTGTGTATTTTTAGACAAAGGAAAGGAACCCGGAATGGTCCTACTATGGTAAGTAATGTTTTATTAATAAACAATTTTTAAACAATTTTGTTAGTTGTAGTGATTAAGTTAACGATTGTCAATAAAATGCTTGATTTCTATTTTTGCAGCCCAGAGGAAAACGTTTGACAAGGAAACCACTAAGTAGCACTCCCACAGACAAGAGGAGATCCGACAAAGGTAATCTGTTTTTTGGCCCCTCTTCACCCTGAGAAATCTGATTTCGAAATTATTTACACAAATGGATCCCATATTAACGTTGGGGTTTTCCCACAGTATAGGAACTATGGTGTACGCTCTACTCTCAGCTGCAAGATGGTGCGTAATTGCAACCAGAGGCTAATACAATAATAGTGACAATGTACACCTTTTATGAATTTCACATTTTAAGATTGGTCTTTTCAATTAAACTAATACAATTATATTTGAAGTGCTTTCTTAAATACTGTTTCATTCATCTAACATTATGCACAGTATTGCTTCCAACTCTAGAGTATGAAACTTCTCACTTCTTGTTTGCTTCTCTGTTCTTTTTTTCGTCAGCGGTAGCAGTCTACTGTACGTCATGTCTAGGCTTGGTACATTTGTACGGTAGCTGTTCCATTTGACAAAACAAAGGCAGAATTTCAAATTCATTAAGCTAGGTTTGTTGGCATACAATATTGATAACATCATTCACTGTTGTAGTACACAAAGACAAATTTGAAGGAACAACAATTTCTTTCAAAAGGTTGCCAGGTTTTATTTATACATAGTTTTTTTTTTTACATTACGGGAATTTCTTTTTTAAAACATTGTTCTTTGTAATCTATAACACAAATGACAAGAACTTGCATAGTTATCAACCAAAGTTGTGTCACTTAAACATTAATTGAAACTCATTTTAGAATAGCAATGCTGTTAAGAATTCTCCTGGTTACTGTTTTCAGTGCAAGTTAACCTGGAACCAAGAGCAGCACAAATATAGGTAATTACTACAATATACAGTTTCAACAAAATTAATTGTCAACGTACTGCAGGTTACTGCCATGATACCTAGTAGTTATATGTATATAACCCATGTTCTAATAAGGAGATGAGTGAGACTCCTCTCTATGGGAAACGCTCTTGGAGCGTGCATCATTCACTGAACACTTACACCACAGCGCCTTATAATCAACAAGGCTCGTGAGACTTTAAGGGTCACCTGCACCCGCCTCAGCTACTCTATAAAATACAGTAGCAGACTAATCTCACTCTTTGAGTTTAGATTTGGATCCCGTCATCATTCAGCCATGGAGCAGACTTTGGAGAGGAGTCTCACTCCTCTCCTTATTAGAACCTGTGTTATATAAATAACCCATAGTTCTACCACAGTTGATACGTTCGACTCCTCTCTAAGGGAGACATTGTTCCACAACGCCCCATAGGTTGTGAACCCCCGATGACTGGAGGTCCATCTTTCATGCCTGAACGCCCACACTAAGCACCGCCTGTGCCAGAGAGGGCGCCGTCACGTCCAATCTTTACCAAGATACAAAGGTGTGAGGCGTAGCCCAGCTAGCCGCAACACAGATGTCCGAGATGGACACACCCTTCGAAAGCGCCCAAGAGGCAGTAATTCCGCGAGTGGAATGTGCGCGTATGGCCATAGGCGATGCTCGTCTCATAGGGCCATAGGCTAACTGAATAGCCTGCACTAACCGCTTAGCCAGTCTGATTTTGGACAGCGCCTTCCCATGGAAGGGCGAGCACAACAGACAAACTACTGATCCGTAGAAAGGGGAACCCTTGTCCTATCCATGTAACACGGCAGCGCGCGTACAGGGCACAGACACTCCAGGGAGCGCAGATCCATATCGGGACGGAGCCGGAGCACCTTAATAGAGTTACAGGTGTAAGTCATGCTCAGGACCTTCAGCACAAACACTGAGTTTGACTTTAAGGTCACCTTGGCATCTCCGGGGGCAAACTGAGGACACGAAGTATGAATGGAGAGGGCCTGTAAATCACTGACACACTTGGAGGTGGCCAAGGCCAACAACAAAGCCGTCTTGAGTGACAACGCCTTTATATTGCAAGTCTCCATGGGCTCGAACAGAGCCTGAGACGGCCCATCCCCAGGGAGAGTGGTTTAGACACCATTAGTACACTTCTCATGAAGCAAGATACTAGCGGGTGAACACCAACAGTCTTTCCATTAAAGCTGACATGGCAAGCCGACAAGGCTTTGCTGTTGTCCAGTAGCCCCTGGAGGAATAATAGGATATTCCCCAGGTCGCATTTGAACAACACCAAATTCTGCTCCTTGCACCACGACTCCAACACGCGTCATCTCAGGTCATACAGAGACCTAGTGAACGCTGCTTCAGTGCTCTGAGTAGTGGCGACCACCCTGGGATGTAACCCGTCAGTGGTCAACCTCAAGTTTCAGGTGTTCTCGCCATTCGCCTAGGACAGTAAGTCCGGGCTCAACGGGAGCAGCCAAAGCTCCCCCACCACGAAGCTGTATATATCCGCCGCCCATGGTTTGGTCAACCATCGAGGGGCTACTAATATCAGCGACAGACTCTGTGACCTCACACCAGCACGGCCGGGATCAGAGCTGTAGGGTGAAACACATAAAGCAGCCTGTCTGCAGGCCACGCATGCGTCAGAGCATCTACGCCCCGAGGAGCGCCTGCTTCTAGCAGAGAAGTAAAGGCGACACTGGGCACTGGCCGCCGAGGCGAAGAGATCGGCGGCTGCTTCTGCAAAGCGACACCAAATCTGCTGTACCACCTCCGGATGCAGACGCCCCTCTCCGGGCGGGATTTCTCCCCGGGAGAGAAGGTCTGCGCCAGTATTCAGGTGACCGGGGACATCAGTTGCCCAGAGCAACCTCAGGTTCACTGCGCACCACAGCAATAGCTGCCTGGCCAACTTGTTCCACCATGTCGATTCACAAAAGCCAGCACGGTCGTGTGGTCCGTAACGCATCCTGGTTGCTCAGCAACGGTAGAAACCGTTTCAGCACCAGGAAGACCGTGAGCAGTTCCAGGTGATTGATGTGGACACAGCGTTGAGACGCTTCCCCCGCTCCGCTCACCGGACGTCCCTCGAAGACGCCCCCCCCATCCTGTGAGGGGGGCGTCGTTCGTCACTACGTGCCTGCGTACTACAGGGCCCAATAGGGTGCCCGTCAGCAGCAGCGCTCTGTCCCGCCATGCTGCCAGCGCCACAACGCAGCGGTTGATGACCCTCAGGGATACATCCAGCCTCCTCGCGAGGTTTAACACCCTGGCCGTCAGCCAGTATTGGAAGGCCCGCATGTGGAGAAAAACTGGCACCTGTAAAAGGTCTGGGCGAGGTCCCGAGAGAGAAAGGCGAGGTTCATAACCGAGCGGATGGTTATTCCCAAGAACGTTATGCACTGGGAGGGAACTAGACAGCTCTTTTTGGGGTTCACCACAAAACTGAGGAAGGCTAGATGGGACAAGAGAACACTTCTGTGCTCCATCGCCTCCTCTCTCCTGCCTGTGCACAATAACCAATTGTCCAGGTAATTGTGTATGCGCATAACCTGTGCCTTCCGCGCACTTAGTAAACGTTCGGGGTGCCAGTGAGAGTCCGAAGGGGAGAATCTGGAACTCGGGAACAACTGACCTTTGAACAGAAACCTGAGGATGTGGAGTGCCACCCCAGACAGTGAGCTTAGTGACTGTATGGTGAGCCGGTCCCTGACTGCCTGTGTAGTCAACAGGGTCCGAGTCTGCACCGACAGGAGGCTGTTTCACGCATCAGGGCTGCTGCTGCTTCTTCTCTCGGGAGGAGTCAGACTGGGACCTCTTTGTTGCGAACCAATTCTTCGCCCATGGTCATCCGTGTTGGAACCCTACCGGCGCCTGCATAGCAGAAACCTGGGGGGCAGCACGTGGAGGGCGAGGCCCACGCCTCCCCAAACAAGAGGGGCGAAGGCTTTGCCTTTTTCCCATGCTGAGATGGGTGCAGTGCGGACAGGGCCTCCCCTGTCAACTTCCACTGCTCCATTCGGGCTGTCAGCTTCTCCACCGAGGCGCGGAAGAGCCCAGCAGGGTCCAACGGCTCGTCGAGGAAAGCAGCCCTCTCTCTAAGCGGGGTCTTAGCAACGTCCAACCAGACAAAACGTTGCGCCACCACCGTAGCTGCCATGGACCTGCCCGTCTGCGCTTCCACTCCTCTGAGGGAGCGCAGTGAAGGTCCGTAAGTATACGGCTGATGTCCCACAGCTCGAAGATGTCATCGTCCTGGGCGGACTCAGCCATCTCCTGCTGGACCATGACTTGGTACGCCAGGAGAATTGAAACCACGTTTGCACTCCTGGTTGCCAAGGCTGAGACCTTGTAGGACGGCGCCAGTAGAGAAAGGAGTTCTCTCTGCTGCTGTTGAGGGAGACGGGCTCCCGAAGCATACGAGGAAGTAGTGGGGGCAAGGTGCTCCACCACTACAAGCTCTATAGGGGGCAGGGTGGCTACCCCCAACCTGGACTGGTCGTGCACCTCCATGACGCTATATCCAGCCAACTGAACACGTGCAGAGGCTGGTCTAGACCAGGAGCCACGCAGATCCGAATGGAAGTCCGGCATCATGGGGATGGACTTCCTCGGGGGAGGAGAGACCACCGGCATGAAGCAACCATCCATCAAGGACCGGGCTGGAAGTGCCGGGGGGGATGACCAGGGGATGCCCACCCAGGCGCACTCCTGGCGGCATGCCTCCCAGGTCGATAAGGACCGGTTGCGAGATGAGCCCACCTCAGCTGGCTGAGAGCGCGCGTCCGTCATCAAGTCCGTGTCCCCCATAGAACCAGCTGACACTGCTCGCACAGCGCATGGCTGGAACACTGGCACCTCATCTTCCTCTTTTGCTATGGTCACTAGGTGCCCAGGGGACCTGTGCACCACGACAGGCAGGCATGAGGGACGAGGAGAGAGCTCCCCAATAGAAAGCTTGTCTCCGCTTGGAGGGGCAGCCTCAACAGGCAGAAGAGCGGCAGCACTCTGCCTCTTCTTTCTAGCCCTCCTGGACGTCGACATCCCACTACTGGGTAGGGGGGACGGCAGCCCAAGCCAACCAAGCTAACCAGGTAGAGGTGCACGACCTTGCTAACTCAGAGAGCAGTAAGGTTATCAACACCGCAAGGCAGCTGCAGCTAGCTAGCTCTGATTGCTAGCTTAGCAGTAGCTAGCTAAGTAGCTTGAGGTACCCTGCTGGCCCGTAGGCAAAATGGGGGACACTAACCACTGTTACGACTATAACCAGAAAACAGCAAGGCAGACATTCAAAAACCACGCTCAGGCTGTTAACTAACACCCCAGGAGAAGCAGAAGAAACGCCAAAGGCAAGAGAACTTTATACCTTGCTAGCAAGGAGAAAATCCTCAGACCGAACAGCGTCTTCACCAAAGATGAGGTTCACTAGACAGGAGGACACCGTATGTTCACACCTGGCTGAATGATGAAAATCTGGAGTGAGATGGGTCTGCTACTGCATTTATAGAGTAGCTGACGCAGATGCGCGTGACCCTTGAAGTCTCACGAGCCTTGTTTAGGCGATGTGGTATGTGTTCAGTGAACGATGCACGCTCTAAGAGCGTTTTCCATAGAGAGGAGTCGAACGTATCGACTGTAATAGAACTTTAAACTAGGACTGTCAAAGTTAACGCACTATTAAACACATTTACGCAAATTTGTTTTAACGCCACAAATCATTTTGACGCAATTAACACAGTTGTAAATCGGACGGCAACCAGTAAACAATGGATAAAGAAAACGGTATTATGGAATGGCAAGTACAGCTACAATAAAAATTCTGACAAATTGGTCTGTCAACAAGACCAAAGTTATTTGCGCTATACCTTCTACTACCAAAGAACATCTAATCTTAAATACCATTTGCTAGCTAAGCACACAGCTAATGCAGACCGTCCCGTTAGCCCCGAAACATCTCGCTTGCGAGCCTTTATATTTCCCCATGTGACTCAGGTTGGACACAATTGCATTCTGGTTTTCTTAAGAAGTGTGAGTGAGCTTTGACACTGAAGTAATGGAACATTTAGCTGACCAATGTACAGTACCTGTTATACGATGAACCCAGTGTTATACAACAAACGCAGAAATGAAAGTTGGTTTGGCATGCAGGTGAATGCTAGCGTGAACCCATTGGGGATTAGTTGTAAACAATGTTGGTTAAGCCTGTTTGGTGCGAAAGTGAAGCTTGCGTTGTCAATGAATTAGGTTTTTTTGGATGCATCGTTTCTTGGCCTTAAAATCAAGAGATGAAGTGATTTGAGCATGTTGGTAAATACTTGACCTGGATTGTTTCAGTCTTTTTTGTGTTAATGCTTAAAAAAAGGTTGGACACACCACGTTGTGTGAGATACTTAGTCAATTTTGAGCAGATTTATAAAAAAAAAAAAATTTGCGATTAACTATGGACACCCATGCGATTTATCGCAATTACATTTTTTAATCGCTTGACCGCCCTACTTTAAACTAATGCAACAATAGTGTGAATTAATAACTGCCAGAACTACTTTTCTAGAGAAGGTTCCATATTCCAAGAAATCATTTGCTGGCAGCGCTAGTTTACAACCGTTAAGAACAGAGATGTTGTATAATTATAAATTGAATCACCCACCCTTCACAGCGTTGTCTAATCGCTGAAGTTGGCGTACGAAAAGTGGCTTCTGTATAAACGTGCAAGACTTAATTTTTATATGATAAGTCAGTGACGCACACATATTGTTATCGCAAAGTCATTCTTATTATTTTTATTATTAGGCCTGATTTTGGCGCATTAACTACGCCTTCAGATTTCACTCTGTCGATTCCATTTCAGTGCCCAAAGGTCTTGGTTAATGCCGTCCAGTGCGCTAACATGTGGCTAAGTGATCGGTTCGCGTGTTATATTTTTTATTATTGTTTTTTTATCGGCTGTCTTGGCTAGTAGGCCGAATATTAGTTGTTAACTGCATCAGTGACTCGGTCTCTTGTGTCAGGATGTGTTCCCCCTGTTATTATGGGCAAATGTAGGGATAGCAGGCTGACAATCACAGGACTTACAGGTTTTGAGGAAACAAGTCAGCAGTATGAATTTGACAGATATGTGAGCTTTCTTTCCTATTGACGGGGAACGCTATCTGACAGTAACATTCTCCGCTGTTTTAGATAGAAACAGAGTTCTCCTACTTCTCTCTCACAAATGTATTATTTATTGACTAAAATAATAGTAGTTGGTTGTGTTAATAAAGAGCAACAAACCCAGGTTCTGTTTCCCCATTTTAAAAATATAACTAGACAGTGATGAAATTTGCTGATCATAGAATACAGCGTTCTACATATAAAACTCGCTAAGGGAACGCTATCTGGCAGAACATTCTCCGCTAAGAGTTGGCTATTGTCACGTATTGAAAGCGGAATGGATTCATTTGGAGATTGATGATCAGCCAAAATTGGCATAGGTATATTTTATTAATTTAAGGGCTTGATAAACCTTTATAAAGTGAAGATGTCAATAAATAAACAAAAAATAAAATTTAAGGTTGAATGATTCTTAATCACAAAACTAATGATCAGTCTGGAATTGGTGTCTTTTTGAATAGCCTACGAATAGGCTAATAGTTCTTCACAGAAAAAACGCACAAGAAGCCTAACTCCTTTTAAAATAACTCACTAAATGTTTACAACTGGGAATGTGAGCCACTCACGCAAGATACGTTTAAGACCACTTGCGGTAAGACGGTCAGTTCAATCACTGGACGCATCACATCTGCATTTGTTCATGGAAATGCATTTTGTAGTTTTTTTTTTTGCCGTCCCCATACCAAAAAGATTTGTTGTAATCGATGTAATGTTGTAAAAACACAGATAGAATGTATTTTTTGACATTGTCGATTGATTGTTTTTCCAGAGAGCTCAAATTATACGGGGGCAGATCTGTCAGAGATTGATGCCAGGCTGCAGGCTCTACAAGACTACATGAGGGACTTGGATACACTCCATTGAGGAACTTCATAGCACACAACTCATGCCTTGGACTTGCCTGCTTTTTATATTTTTCTAAAACTCAGATTTTAGGCAGTAATACAATATTTTAAGAACGCAACTGAAAGGTCCAATAATACATAGTTATGCACACGACTGACTCTTGTTCTCTCTCTCAAATTTGTTTGTGCCAAATTGTGGGTAGTACTAAGTTATTCTTTTAACTTTGAAGTGATTGCATTTTACACAATGGTTTTACAGCTTCTCTGTTAAAATTTGAAGGAGTTTAAAACATTTCAGTGTGTGAATCAGAATTGTATTTAAACAATGTGACAGTTAAAAAAAAAAAATCTGATTTGAGTTATGTCATGTTTGTCATGCCATGTTTTTACATATTATGTAAACAACTTTTTAAATGTAACTAGTTTGAGCTGTAGCTAATTGGAGCTTTTGGAGTATGGGAACAGTAGGGTGTGGGGTTTGACATTTTTAGGTAGGCAACTCGTATATCTTGTTTCAGCTACAGTCTCCAATCTCTTATGTAAGAGGTCACTTTTATTGTCATCTAAAGTACCTGAAGTGTGTCACTGGCGAGACTTTTTTTGTCATTAAACCTTTTTTGTAAACAAGGAGGTTCCCCTATAATATTTTTCTCAGTCTAGCTCTGAACTAATTAACACAATTAGGCGATTCAAATAGGTTTAATGGATAATACAAACATACAGAAAACATAACAGAAATGTATAAAATGTTTTATGTGTGAGAACTATGGACTGGTTGGTCTAAATGTGGTGGAAAGAGTTAGATAATAGGGCACATGTTAAATGATTTTGGGTGATGACCCAATTGACAGGTGAGACAGACAAGTCTCAGCATTGTAGGCAAATCCTGAGATAAAGGTCAAGGCACTGTTTAGACTATCAAGTTTAAATTACTAGCGTCAGTTTATCTGTATTAGGTGATATTGGTGACCCCTACCATTTGCTTAGTGTAATTATTTTCCATAACTGTCCCAAAGAAGACAATCAACGACTATACTCCAAGTATGGGCATCTCTTCTTGATTTAGTGACGCACTTCCTTGTGCCGTAATGCAAATCGTCACAGTTTTGCAAGAGATCATGCCCGGCAGCAGGCAACTTTTATATTGAATATTGAGACTTCAAGAGGACTGATCTGAGCAGCAATGTTTTCATTCTCCCGTAGACATTACAACGTGCAAACTATAGAAAAGGATTGATAATAGGTTGAAACTAAAAAGGTGCCTATAGTGGCTTTAAAACATGACTGCAAAACCTTTAGGGGCAATGAATTAAATGTCTTTCTGTTTTCAAATCTTACTCATTAAAAAAACGTATTTCTTGTTATTTTTATGCTCAGACAATTTTAATTTATGCTTCTGTATTAGGGTCCTTAGTTCTTTTAAAACAAAGACACTGCTGCTTTTTGGCATGAAGCACCAACTCGAGTAGTCTGACTTTACCCACTGATATTGATGGAATAAGATAATCAATGTACCTCATAACAGGCTAAGTTCCTGTACACAATTTTATGGATAGAGTTCAAAGTAAACCAAAGACCATTGCATTAATTTTTAATGTCACGTTCCACACCCATTCTTGAGAGTTGGGACAAATCGTGCGCTACCAAAAAAAACGTAAAATGATTACATAAACTCAGTAACATACAGTATATATATATATATATACATATATACATATATACACACACCGTATTCGTGCGCGTGCAAGTCGAGAGATTTTCATCAAAATGTAGACTTCAAAATTAGGGAGTTGACTTATGTATAGTGGAGATAGACCAATACGTCACATGTTGTTTGTCCCTGGTAGGTTTTGTTGACGAAAATACACCCTTTGTAGTCTCCTAAAAAAATCCTTATTTTGGGCTATGTTCAAATCACTCCACTCGTGCTCGGGGGCCCGAGGGCATGCTCATGGCATCGAGGCAGAGCAAGAAAGCAATAGGGCAGCCAGTAAGTGAGTTTGTGATTGCAATGCATTTTTAAGCCTTGATAGTTTTTTAAATTTTGATTTGTGTCATGCAATGCTTGCTGGATTATCAGTGTAGCTGGTCCAACGAAGGTGCAATTACCGTTGAAAATAAATTGCCTGTGGTTTTGTTTGTTTTTTTAAATAGGCCATATTATGCTTTTTGGGGTTTTCCCTTTCCTTTAGTATGTTATATAGCTTTGGTGTATGTAAATGGTCTGAAATGTTACAAAGCCCATAGTCCACGCCAAAGGGAGCTACTCTCTCAGAGAAAACACAGCTCCTGAACTGCCTGAAACGCCTCGCTTGTAGTCCGGCGTTTTCTTCCATAACTTATTTACCTCACTAAGTCACACATTTGCATAATGCCCACCTAGTGGCTAGTTTGGCACGCCCTCAAACAGAGCCAGTCAGAGCAGTCAAGGCTGTTTTCGTCAGTGCAAAGGCTAATTCCCTTTCTTTGGATTTCCAAAGGAAGACAAAGTGAGGAATAAGTGGTTAAAATTATTTTTTACCTCTATTCTCCATCAGTACAACCCCAACCTTTTATTGTGCTTCATTTCACCGTGTTTTGGTATCAGACTCTGGCTCACACAGGTACGGCTGAACCGAAGCCATTGTTACCGTAGTTACAGCGGTGTTTTCAGTTGCTCAGCAAGCCTCCGGAGCTGAAATTAAGGGCCGTGACATTTCCGACACACGCTCTAAGTGGTTGACCAATCACAACAGAGTGGGCTATGGAATGAGATTTGTGCCAAAGGTTTACAAAAGAAAAAGCAAAATCCACAAACAAAAAAGAAGATAGCCAAAAGCAAAAAAAAAAGACCATCCAAAAGGAAAACAAATATATATATAAGAAAACTATAAGCAAAATTAAAATCTATAATAAAAAAATTATAATAATAAACTAAAAATAAATATTTTTAAGTTAAATCTTACAAATCTATATTTGTTTCTTATGGTTTTTAGTTTAGTCATTTTAATCCACTGTTTTCTTATGTATTTTTTTTTTTTTTTTGGTTGTGGATCAGAGGTTTTCTTTTGGATTTTTTTTCTTTTTGGCACAGAAATCACGTGAGGGCGGGGTTCAGAAGATGATTTCTATTGGCCCATTCGTGTTGGAGTGACAGCTATTTTTTCGGCTCACACACCCCTTTTTTACGCGTTATCATTGTGCGCTTGGAGTCTTTGCACAGCAGCAGAGAAAAGCCAAGCGAATGGACGACAGACACAGTTTTAGGGGTGCCTCCCGGCCCTCTCAGTCTCAGGTAAAGTAACATTGTACAAGCGTTAACTGCTGTAACAAACTTAAGAGCACTATGAAAACCTGCAATTGATGTCAAAAGAAGAGTAATGGGTCTGGTCATATGCAGTTGCAAAAACGTATCCCAAACTTTGACATGTTAGCTAGTATTACTGTTAATGCTAGCATATAAGCATCGTAACACATGGCCACCGTTATTTTGAACATAGGACTTAATTTAAAACATTTCCATCATAAGCCATTTCATTCACCAGAGCGGGAGATGCTGTTTCCACTGCAGCTCAGGGGATATTGTCCCTTATAAGGGACTCAATGAGTCAACAACCGCAAGTGGGGGCTGGTCAGGGCCAGCAGCAGCAGCAAGGTGGAGCTGGTCAGGGCCAGCCGCGGCAAGTTGGGGCTGGTCAGGGCCAGCAGGGGATGGCCAGGTTTTACTTATTTGTAACTGAATCTATAATTATTGTAGAACAGGACAAGCAGTCAGACACCAAGTAGCACAGGTTATATATTTCAGCTGTTGTGATTGGTGTCAACCTTTTTCTTATTTAAAACCGATATTGTTGAAGCAGTTGAGGGGCCTAAGATTTTAATGTGTGT
>JAPMUY010000845.1:0-97500 GCA_026901105.3 Galaxias olidus
CACCTATAGCCACTAGAATTGTAAAATATAACTTGACTAATCTCTCATCACAACAAATATACAAAAGATCTCTTTATTTTTACTTATGCAAAAATGTTTGAAAATTGTGTTCAAGGTCACTCAAAGTGATAATGAAAAACTGCTTTTCGTTCATTAAGAAGTAATTTACGATACGAATTATGCATTCATTATCCGTAGGATTTCGTAAGAGATTTTTAGTTATTAAGTTTCGTACAAGTGGGGGTGGGGAGAATGTTCTTCGCTCTCAGCGGAGATCACGTGCCATGCAGGTAACCAACGCCCTGTTGACTTTCCTGGCTTGGCCTACTCCTAATTTTCCTAAGCAAGGCCGCAGTAGGCCTACTTGTTTTATAAAGCAATCATTTTCACCTTATGATAAAAATCGATCAATCATCAATTTCGTCTTGCCTGGGCTAGCTTTGTTCAGGCAGTCGGTTGGAGGCTATCTGGACTATTGTTACATTTGGATGGCTGAACAATGTATGGTACTGTAGTTAGATTAAGTTTGTAATAACTTTGACCAGAATACTAGTTTAATTTAAAATTTTGTTTTTATTTGGACACCTAAAGGTTTGTGTAATACTATGAAATGGGCAACTTGCGATGGAACCCCATGCCGGTGTTCTGTCGCGGTGGGAGACAGTAATCCGCAAGTCCTCAACTGTGATGCATGTAAGTAGCTGCTTTGATGGAAAGGACCATTCCTCACATTCTGTTCTGTAAAATATTTTGAAAGCCACTACAACCAGCAGAACCCATAGCCTGGTTGGCACATACAGAACAAAAGTGTCCTGCCTTTTTTAACATGACATCACTCTCCTCAGTGGTCCCCAAGTGCTTCCTGATGAAGGCGGAGTCGTACCGTGCCAGAAAAGGTTTGTCCACCCGCTCGGGTGGAAAGCCAGTTGAGACCGCCTTTGTTGACAATGATGGCATCTATGACCCAGAGTGTGAGAGCGACGGCAAATTCAAGGCCAAGCAGTGCAACAACACGGAGGTGTGTTGGTGTGTGAACAGTGCTGGCGTGCGTCGCACCGACAAGGGAGCCATGGACCTCAAGTGTGAGAAGCTGGTGGAGACCTAGTGAGTATTCTTTCTCAAATCACCTAGTGTTGGTCTTTCTCAAATCACCTAGCGTTGGTCTTATTTAACAACAGAAATGGTATCAATAAGCTGTCTTTTTTAAATTAGAAGTAGGTATTTGTGTCAAGTATAGAACCAGAATCTTTTCTGTTACCCCCCCTCCCCCCAGCTGGGTTCGCCTGGAGCTGAAACACAAAGAGATGGCTCCTGCCCCGGATGCTTCTAAACTCCAAGCGTAAGTGCTGCATAATTTGTGGAGTTGTGGAATTCCTGTCATTTTAAGAGACTTACAAATAGACTAACAAACCTACTCTCCTACACAGGGCCATTGCTGATGCCATCCAAACCCGCTACAGCTTTGACAAGACCCTCGTGAAAAACGTGGAGGTAAGGAAAGCAGGACAAACGTGGCATTCATTCCGGATACAAGGCATAGTCAGGAAAAATCCATAAATGTCTGTACCTGTGTATTGACTTGTATTTATTTATTTTTCCCAGTATGACCCTGACGCACGTCTCATTGTTGTTGATGTGAAGAAGCCCATAGGAGAGCGTGCCAGCGACTTGTCTCGCATGGCCTACTACATGGAGAAAGACGTATGTTCAAATCCTGCATTTAATGGCCCAAGGGCACCTAATAAACGTTAACATTGAATGTCAAGGTTTACCAAAACGATGTATATAGCTTAGCATCGCACCCTCAACGCGCTCTCTCTCTCTAGGTGAAAGTGCTGCCCCTGTTCCAGAACCAGACTAGCTTTACGCCCATTGTGAATGGCCAGCCGCTGAACATGGAGAACATCCTGGTGTACTATGTGGATGAGGAGGGTCCCACCTTCACCATGCAGAGGCTGACTGGGGGGATCATCGCTGTCATCGTGGTGGTGGCTCTGGCTGTGGTAGCTGGCCTGCTGGTTCTGGTGAGTGGCCTGATCACACCCGCCTGCTTGTTGACAGGAGGATGTACATAATGGTTATGGGCTAGGTGTCCGTGCAGCTGAAAATGATCATGATGTCCCTTTTTGCACCATTCATTTTCCAGTTCTTTGCCAGAAGACGAGAGCAACAGAAGTACAGCAAGGCAGAGGTAGGTTACAATTGGATCTGAACAATGTTTTAAAAACGACTCATTTTAAAAATTGAAAGAATTAAGGACCGACACTTAACTATTTTTTTTTTCTTTTCTTTAGCCCAGAGAGATGGAGAACTTGTAAGGTCTTCCAGCTGGACCTGAAACATGAATAGCTTGTAAATTTCCACTTGAACCACCATTTGGGACTACCTAGTTGTGGTTGTTTTTTTGTTCGTTTTGTTTTTACAATTGTTACTGAATGGATATAGATTACAAAAGAAGTGACTCGTGCTTTACCTGGCACTCTACCCACCCAGCTTCTTATTTATAAGCTGTCACTGAGCTATAAGGACTAACGCCAATATTCAGTTTTTAATGACGTAACATATTTGATGAATTTAAAAAGGTGAAATGTCAATGTCACAGATTGTACAGTTTCTTAAGATGTATGTTGGAATGTTTTTAATAAAATTGTCTTAAAATAACTTGTGTGTGGTTTGATGCTGAATTAACCAGATAAGCAAGAGTTTCAGCAATGGTAGAAAAAGGGTGCAGTGTTTTCAGTGCTGCCTGTTTGGTTGGCTGTCTCAATGGAAAAGTACCATGAGAAACATGGGGGAGGGGAACTGTAGTAAAGAACAAAGGGTAGGAATGGTTTTGCATTTCACTGAGATGAGTACATGCAATCGTTCTTTAAAGACTTTTATACGTCAAGAGATGTATGAGGTTTGTCAAACAAATTGTGTACTTTTTGTGTTCTAAGTTTGACTAAAACCAACTCGCACTCAAAACGAGAAGTACATGAGTGGCTGACTTCTGCATTGTCAGCTGTATGTTTACTTAGCACTTGAACTCATTAATCAAAACCTAAATTAAAAAAATCTCAATTGTTTTCACTCTTTGGTTTTGAAGTTTAATCTATAACTTCTTGACTTTATACACACTGTCTGCAATCATTGTTAAGGAAGTAATTCAGCATTTTTAAATTCCACTGTGCCCAAATTGGTCTTCCTGAAAGAAAACCTTCCAGGTAGAGAGTTTGCTGTGAACTGACCATCTCAATCAGTAAGCTCAGCTATACTACACAATCTCAGATTAGTGTCACAGTGTAACACGATCTCTGCTTTTAGTTTTTTGTTCTTTTCATGTAGCTGACTTTGTTTACATGTTGGGATACCTGTGTATACCTCTCCAGGTGAGGATTCCCATGGGTGTGGCAGCAGTACTGGTGTGTTTTTTTGTGTAACTGGACTGGTATTGCGATTGTGACACTGAGGATGGTGATTCACGGACCTGTACTAGCTTGGCCTTATGGCTCAAATAATCCAGAACATTCAAAGCACATAGATTTTTATTTTTATCAATGCACACATTGCCTGTCACAGCGAATACTAAATGTTTTATAGTAATTCTTTGGCCATTGGATCATTGGTGTTGTCGAGACAATGAAAAAATAAATAAGTTACCTGTTATGAGCTTATTGGGATACCAGTCGACTGAACGGCCCCAGTGTGTAGATACCATGACAACACCTGTTTGTGGAAGGAGTGAAACACCAGTCTGCTCTGAAACGGTTTCGTTCATGTCCAACCGGCTGATCAGGTTTTTCACTCTCAACACTTTGTTTGTTCTGTTGCTCACAGAAGTAGTGAGGGAAATAAACAAAAACCTTTCCTCAGCTGTATAGTGACCAGTGTTTACAACATAACAGTACAAAACAACTGAAGGTTAAGAAGAAGTCATTTGAATGGAGGAGGGGGGGGGGGCAATGTGTATGTGGAAGAAAGACAGATAGAGCAATGGTCGGGGAATTGTTGTTTCCTACTTTAGAATCAATCCAAAGCAATAAACATATTCGCCTCCTCCTATAATTGTAACACATTTAGGTCTGTCTTTTTGGACACCCAAAACGGCACAACCATTCCAAATCTTGTCTAGAGCTGAGCTTGATTGGTGTTTGTCGACCAAGCATTCAGGAAGTAGCTTGAACGTTCAATAGTGTTGTAAATTATTTGACATCAACTCTTTGGACATATATATCATTATGCATGTGTACTTTGTTCCCTGGATTGTGTTTGTAATTTGTTCTTTTTTTTGGAGTCAACTTCCTTAAAACAGATTATAAACAAAGATTCAAAGCATGCATTGAAATGGTCTTCTCTTAGGTTCACAATACCTTAATCCCTCCCCCTGACCAAATTTCCAGGGGACCCAAAATGTAGGTCTACCAGACTAGTTTGGACAGGTTTGGTGCAATACTTTGAATAAAGGTGCGCCGAGTTCCCGTACTTCTTTGTGTGGACGTCAAAGGTAGAACTAGTTGACCGAAAGCAGAGTGCCTGAGGTTCACTGTTCTCCGTGTGTGTAATGCTATAAGGATTTTGGTAATATGTTGTGTTCTAAATCAAATGATTTCTAAAGAGATTAGATGGACAAATGAGGTGATATAAATTATATCAATAAAAGGCATTCTATTCTATTCATGATATAATTAAAACATATTATGATAAGGAATGCTGGATGAAGTGGTTATTGTTTTGAACAGCTAATGTGTTCTATGTTTTCCCGGGGAATCAAATGCCAGACAGAACATGTTAAGTTTAATTTGGCATTTATTTTTTATCATACAAATATCATGACTATATATTAAACATATACATATATATTTATATGCATTTCATAGCAAAAATAAATATTGCCTAATAATACTGGAAACAAAATAAGAAGTTCATGAAAAATAGTCTTGTATCAAACTATTTAAAAAGTGAGAGCTACTGTTGTAAGATTAATTATATAACATTTTAACTTCTTAAAGTACATTTAGAAAAGAACGCTAACAGTGTTAAGTCCTGTGGTCACAAATTATGAACACCTTGATAAAGAAATCCATTTTCATTTTTAAATAATAGTCGAGGACCTATGGTAACATTTTCTTTGCCGGACAGATCTAAGCCATTTTGAAAAGAACGAATCAAATCTACAGGTGATGGCCTAGTTGATATGACGTGTTTCCTTTTATTCTTAAAACTAAACAGGTCATTACAGTCTAGTAGTGTGTCGCATAATTCCAACAATTTATGTTTGTATGTACCCTAACTGCTTTGTGTTTTGGAATTGACATTTTCTTAAAAAAAATACAAATATTTGGTATAGGCTATCTTGAGTAAAGGTACCTTCTAAAAATAAAGTTGATTAAAGTTTTACTCTCTAGGCTATTCATAAACTAAGAGGACATAGAGCATGACCAGTTGCCTTCAAAGAACGGATGGCTCAGCCAGAATCTATGCTAGACTTTACCAACACAATAAGCCTGCTTAAGTTGAGTAAGTAGCTGTATAAAAAAGTACCACTAATTTTGAACTAACAGCAAAGCAAAACAAACAAACGATGCAATCAATAAACCTGTTTTACTGTGCATGGTAAAATAGGTCAGTCCTGCTCAAGTTAATTAAAATAAGGTTTGTGTTTAATGTATCTTTCACTATAGAAGGTTGAAGGTGTGATCAGAACCCCCCCCCCCCCCCGCCTGTTTAGCAGTAGGACATAGAAGGATTTAGCAGTACATACAGCACGTTTATAGCAGGACACAGAAGGATTTAGCAGTACATACAGCACGTTTATAGCAGGACACAGAAGGATTTAGCAGTACATACAGCACGTTTATAGCAGGACACAGAAGGATTTAGCAGTACATACAGCACGTTTATAGCAGGACACAGAAGGATTTAGCAGTACATGCAGCACGTGTATAGCAGGACATAGCAGGATTTAGCAGTACATACAGCACATGTATAACAGCAGGACATAGAAGGATTTATAAAAGAGTTAAAGAAGTTCGGGTCCATCTAGCCATTCCTTTCTATTAGATAAAAGCATGAATGTGCTTTCCCTGGAGTCTTACAGCAGAGTGGGGGCTTTGCTGGGTCTGCCCACTGCTGGTGGTGATTGGCTCCTCAGCTCTTTGCTCTTGAGACTGACCGGCTGAGCCACCATTAAGGCGGGGGCAGAGAGATGGTGGGCGGCGGCTTTCTGCTGATGGGCGCTGTTGATGTAACCGGCAACCAGGAGGGTAATTTCCCGGATCTGTTTGATACAAGTGAAACAAGGCTTAGTCTCAGCCTGTGTGTGTCTGTGGGTGTGTGTGTGTGGGTGTGTGTGTGCGTGTGTACCCAATACTGATTATCCTGACCTTGGAAGTGCTCATGGTGAAAAGGTGTTTTTCAGCCGGTTTGTCTTTGGGGGTATTTGCACCAACGCTCTGCCGTACCACCAACATGAAATCCTGCTTGCAGCCTCCAAAGGTCAGCAGGTTTTTATAGGGATAAGACACCAGTAGCTTCTGAACAAAACCCAAAAGAGAAGTTACGAATGAGATCATTCATTCCTAGGGCCTATGAAAGCAGAGGAGAAACCTTGGAGTAAAAGCAGACCACACGCCACTAGAAGCACAAGGTGGTGAAAGTCTAGTCAGAGCTCTGGTGCTTACGATCGAGGTGTGCTCCAACACACTGATGCCATCCTCGTGTACTGCCAGCCACACGCGAGCCGCCCCCTGCTCTGGGGAGGGTGCGGTCGACTTAGAATAGGGAGAAAAAAGGTTGACGATCAGAATCTTTAGGTGGTGGACTACAAATCTGAAATGCTGAATCGAGTGTGTTCAAACTCTCTGGACTTGCTCCTTTAAAATGTGTTTGAATTGACAGACCTCAGCCTCAAACAGCTTTGCCCCAAAGAATGGCCACTTCCTTGCCACCGTGAGATAAATTCTCACACACTCTGCTGAACTTCGACCTCGGAGGGACGCCCACCGGGTAGACAGACGTTGCTGCAATTGTCTAAGAGGAGAGAGGGAAAAAAAAGAGAGGAAACTAGATTTCTGACATGGGACTCCTTTTCTTTTCTTACTACACAGTTGCCAGTTGTACTGCCTTATGCAGACAGCAGCAGTCAAACTGAAACAGAACCTAACAATTAATGCTAACGTCTTTCCAGGCAAGCCCAACCCACTGAAGGATCAACAGTGCTAGACGGCTGACAGGTAGGCACATGGACCAGGATAGAGTTCACACGTAATGACGCAATAGGAAGGCCTCCACATCAACAACACAGATGTCATGTTTGTTCTTGCAGAAAAATACTTTCACAATCTTCTTTTCATGAGGTACATCAAGTCTTCCTGTGCCTGTGAAGGCCTTTTAACTGGTTGATGAAGCATGACGTTGTCGACCAATATAATTAGAAAGATTGGCGGCATCTCCGAGTTAACTCCTTGCTAGCAACATATACCTCCCAACCTCTGTGTATCATGCCTTATTTATTCTATGGAAGATATATTGCCTCAAATTGACTAAACGTCAATGGGAGGAGCGTTCTAAGATGGAGATACAGAACATTCC
Source organism: Galaxias olidus (assembly GCA_026901105.3). Taxonomy (NCBI): domain Eukaryota; kingdom Metazoa; phylum Chordata; class Actinopteri; order Galaxiiformes; family Galaxiidae; genus Galaxias; species Galaxias olidus. Next base: position 7,573 of record JAPMUY010000845.1, read on the forward strand.
ACCCAGATATGAGAACGGTAAGAGACATGACGAAACTGGCTGAGGATTAAAAAAAAATATATGGCAAAAAAAAAAACGTCAAAAAAAGAAAGGAAGCGAGATTAGGGCAAAGTGTTTTACCGGAGGTGGTCCTCCAATGCTGTTCCACGGTAGTGTTTTGGGTAGAACCTCTCCAGAACCTGCTTCAGGGTCTGGCTGGACTTGGTCTGGGCTGAGCATGGGTTGGCTGGGGTGGAGAAGGGTCGCTCAAAATCTCCAAACTCCACCTGATTGCAGAAGAATGAAATGGCCATATGAAATGGCCAAAATGTCTTGTTTGTGTGGGTCGTCTATTCTGACTGGCAAAACAAAAAATAACAACATAACAAAACAATGCTAGGCCTGAGGGTAAAACGCACAGTGCACGGATTGAACGTATATGACATAGTGGAAGTAATGTGAGGGAGTTTCTAAGACCTGTGCCAGCAGGGCAGCCATCTCCAGAGCCAGCTCCTTGTTGACAGGGAAGTGTCCGTCTACGATGGCCTCGTTGGTCTGGTAGGCCAGCAGCAACCTCTCCTTCTCCGACTCCCCCCTGCCCTGGGCTGAGAAGTATAGCCTGCAGAGACATACACGTACACCCACACCCACACACACCATTATATGATCAAAGAGAGCCCCACCCCCAACATGAAATCCTGCCTGCAGCCTCAACATGTTGGGGGTGGTCCATCCGGGTTCAAAAGGTTAATGACATACATTCTTACATTTGACTGTAAAGCAACTTCTTAGTGGATTCAGAGTACAATCCTAATGAGTTCTACCAAAATAATTCCAATATGGCAGCAAATTTGAGGTAAAACAATGTCATCGCTATTGCACCGCCTCAAGCCGGTATGTGCACTAAACTACGTCTCATCGATGGCCATATTAGGTGTGCCACCGACAACTGCCATTTGCACTGCCTGGGTTTATTTTGAAGAGTGTCAGTTCACTCCTGTCTAATTCTATGAGTCTATAATAAAACAATGAATACTGATATCTACCTGTTCTTATAGGTGAGACGAACTGTCCGCGTGTTCTCAGACTTGCCCGTGTGCTGTTCTTTGGAGGCCTGCTCCCACTTGGAAATTATGTCACAAATCTGGGAGCGTTGGTAGACAGAACGATGGTGGGTTGCATTTCAAAACGTCAGGGCACCCAAGAGCACTGTAACACTCCAAAGTCTTTTATAAACAGCTGTTGGTAATGCTATTCTATGAATGTGTGTGTGTTTGTGTGTGTGTGTGTGTGTGTGTGTGTGTGTGTGTGTGTGTATTGCTGTGTGCCAGCGCACCTTGATGGCCCCCTGCAGACAGTGCTCCATCTCTCGGCCAGTGGGGTCGTCGGTGTACAGGCTGAATCCTGACTGGGCAGTCTTCCTCATGCCCGTGTCTTGGTTAAGGCGGCACTGGAACTCATCCACTGTGGTGGAGGCATCAAAACCCACCACCTGTGGAGACAGAACTCACACCACTGAAAAGAACAACACCATCATCTAACCTGCTGCGCTCCTATGACAGTCGGCATAGCTTTCTGTAAAGCAGTGTATGTGTGTGTCTGCAATACTGCTTTTTCTTTTATTTAACATATCATAACATGTATCATATTTTCCATGGCACACCTGATTTAACAATGGTACGCCACCTACCCTGTGCCTCCCCTCTACCATTTAAATGACGAGGCATGCCTCCAGGCCAGTGCTTCCCTCTGTCAGTCTGGTGGTTACCTGGTAGGTGTTGTTGAGGCAGTGGACGGGCATGGAAAAGGCCAGGGAGTGGTGGTAGGGGTTCCTCAGCAGGAGCGACAGGATCTCCATCCTGGAGGGCCGGGCCTGGCGCTCGCCTCTCTGCTGGCTCCGCTCTAGCGACCGCTGGCAGTAGATGGCGTACTTCCCCACCTCTGTCCTGACAACAGAGAGAGAGAGAGAGAGCGAGAGAGAGGGAGGGAGCGAGGGATGTAAATCAAAAGTCAAAGCCTAGTCAAATACAGGGTTGGGCTTCTATTTGCAAATGCTGGTGTGGGAACAACAGAGGAAAGGGGGAAAAGGGAGGGAGAGGGAGAGAGAGAGAGAGAGAGAGAAAGAGAGGACAGGTCTGAGCACGCTAACTCACCTTGAGTCCCCGTGGCTCCGGAGGTGTACTTGCAGCAGCCACAGGAAGGGGTGCTGGGGCAGGAAGAGCCCGACACACAAGGCTAGGAACTGCCAGCCCTACAAGACACCAGAACAGGCAGAACCTGTTCAGCACAAACACTTCCTTATACTGACCCCCCACTCCCCACTAAACACATACATATCAAATATAGGTCCTAAATATTCTAATGGTCAGCCATCTTGTTTGCTGGGTGTGTGCGTGCGAGTTCCCGTAACTGCCTCCCATTCCTAATCCAAGACTAAGTCCATCTGTGTTCCACAGCCAAGTCAAAATAAACGTGTGCCAGTGCTGCCACCCGGTGTTGAGTTTGTGTACCTGCAGGGGCCCGAGCTGGCCCTGGGGCTGTTTCTGGCGGGTCTGCTTGATGAGCTGGCAGTAGAACTCGTTCTGGAGCTCCGGGTGGGCCAGGCAGACCTGCAGGGCGCTCTGGGCCAGGGACACGTGGTAGTCGATGGCCGGAGCGTCGATGGCCACGTTGATGAAGAGCTGACAGGTCTGTGCCAGAGAGAGGAGGTCGAGAAAAAGAGAGAGAGTGAGGACTAAGAGAAGTAGGTAGGGAAAGTAAGTCAAAGACATGAGACATGATATTTCACATTGAAAAGATGAGACCACGGGTTGTGCCTTTGAAATGAGCCGTAGAGGTGACGCCGACTTCAAAGAGTATCTGTGTGTATACTCATATCTGTATATCTGTATGTGTGATGTATCTGTATATCTGTATGTGTGATGTATCTGTATATCTGTATGTGTGATGTATCTGTATATCTGTATGTGTGATGTATCTGTATATCTGTATGTGTGATGTATCTGTATGCCTGTATGTGTGATGTATCTGTATGTCTGTATGTGTGATGTATCTGTATATCTGTATGTGTGATGTATCTATATGTCTGTATGTGTGATGTATCTGTATATCTGTATGTGTGATGTATCTGTATATCTGTATGTGTGATGTATCTGTATGTCTGTATGTGTGATGTATCTGTATATCTGTATGTGTGATGTATCTGTATGTCTGTATGTGTGATGTATCTGTATATCTGTATGTGTGATGTATCTGTATGTCTGTATGTGCGATGTATCTGTGTATCTGTCTGTGTGATGTATCTGTATATCTGTATGTGTGATGTATCTGTATATCTGTATGTGTGATGTATCTGTATATCTGTCTGTGTGATGTATCTGTATGTCTGTATGTGCGATGTATCTGTGTATCTGTCTGTGTGATGTATCTGTATATCTGTATGAGTGATGTATCTATATATCTGTAAATCTGTATGTATGATGTATCTGTATATCTGTATGCGTGATGTACTGCATCTGTATATCTGTATATCTGTATTTCTGTATGTGTGGTGTATCTAGGCACGTATCTGTATATCTGTACATCTGTATATCTGTATTTGTGATGTATCTGTAGATCTGTATGTGTGGTGTATCTAGGCGCGCGGTGCTACCTTGAAGAGCTTGACGGCCTCCGTCTGCAGGGCCTGGGAGGGCAGCGTGGTGAGGGGGGAAGGCAGCCCCTCCTTACTGAAGCACAGCGTGGGGTGCCTCCAGATCTGAGAGGCTGTGGGGGGCGAGAAGGCGCCCCGGATTAGGTCAACAGAAAGCAGCCGTGGTTAGTGGAATGAGGGGGAGCAACACTTACTTGGGTCTCCGTCCACCTGGAAGAGTTGACCCACCAGCCGCTCAAACTCCGTGCCCACCTTGCCCAACCCGGTGCCCGCTGCCACAGACAGGTGGTACAGCCAAGACTCCTGGAAGGCCAGAAGCAGAAGACGGATGGATAGATGGATCATAACTCACAATAATATAATACCAAACCAAAATTGTGATAAATATTTTACCTCGGATGTACGCATTTTGATTTAACTAGAAAAAAAAATTGAAATAAAACTGAAAACATGCATGGATGTAAAAGCCGTTGTTGATTGACAGGCCCATGAAAACACAACGAGCAGGGCCTAAATGGAGAAACCTAAACAGCTCTTTGACTAAAACACTAAACACAGCACGGCTCTTCAGTGCTGGCAGGCTGTTGGGACAGCGTCCAGCCGCTTTGTTTTAGGCTCCTCTACTTTCATAATGTCTTTCCAACGGTCTCCGTGACCTCTCACCTCTCACCTTCTCTACTTTCCTAATGTTTTTCTAACGGTCTCCGTGACCTCTCACCTTCTCGTGGCTTTCCTTCATCAGTAGGTAGGTGGGGCCTTGCTCCTGGGGGTGGACGGCGATGGTGTAGGGGGAGGTCTCCAAAACCGGCCCGCACGCCTTCAGGTCCTCGCCCGCGTCCCCTGACCTGTCCACCTCATGTACCCGCGCGTCCCACAGCTTGATCTGACCCAGGGGGAACTGACGGCGACACACGCGCACACACACACACACACACACACACACACACACACACACACACACACACACACACACACACACACACACACACACACACACACACACACACACACACACACACACACAAACCCATGTTTGTCAGTACGACTATTATCGGATTACACCAGTCATCTTTTGATATTGTCTACAGTTGACGAACCTTGTCTTCTTGGCTGCGGAAATAGTAGAGGGTTTTCCCGATCAGGGCACACCACACCCGCTTGGAGTAGCCATGCTTTACCTGACGACAGGAGACAGTCCCATTATACAGGAAGCTGCGATGAGCTTGCTGAGTGTTGCTGTACGTGTGTGAGTATCGATGGATAACCTTAATGAGGTGGCCCTTCATGGCAGCTCGTACGTCAGGCTGGGTGAAGAGAGGGCTGGCCGCTTTGACCTTCAGGACGCTCTGCAGGACCCTCAGCCACTCCTCTAGCAGGTTGGGTGAGTCGGCCTTCAGGTAGTACACACGCTTGCCTGTCACGATCTACAAGGACATGGACGCGATAGGACACCAATATAAAAACTGCTATATTTAATACTAACAGGCGTTTAGGGGAAAAGATCCACATTGAAACAATGGCAGGTTTCAAATAGAGAAAAATCTTATGTTTCATCAATTGTAAATTAAGCAAAGAAACTAATAGTTCTTAAAAATCTTATATTTCATCAGTTATAAAATAAGCGAACAAACTACTGGTTTGGTTCCTCTTTAAAAACACAGCATTGGTGACCACCTGGAGCACTTGTTTCCCGTCGCCGCGGGCAACGCTGCTGGTTGAGTTGACCTCTATCTGACCCTGTGGCTTTTTGATGACATCACTCTGCGGAGGGCAATCACAAGAGCTTGTTCAGTGAGTCCACATGATTGGGAACCTGATAGATTCAAAAACAGTGCTTTCCATACCGGTGACTTGTAGTAGAGTAGCTCTCCGTCTTTGAGAACGAACCAACGTCTCCTCCAGGTCTTTTTCCAGGTTTTTACCATCTTTAGTAGGTACCCGGACTTCTCCATCGGCTCCTGGGGAAAAGGACAAAGACATTTATTTGTGGAACACTTTGGGCCGGTTTCCCGTACAGGGATTAAGTCTAGTTCTACACTAAATCTTGCTGTCAATGGAGATTCTCCATTGAAAATGTTTTCTAGCCTTGGATTTGGCTTAATCCCTGTATGGGAAAATAAGCCTATATGTAAAAAATAACGTCTCCACCCCTAGTTGGACTGAGGGGCTGTTTCTACATTCTTATTTCTGCTTTTAGTTGATGGGTTTGGGGGACGTGAGGAGGTCACTCTGTGATACGCTGTCGGCCCTTACACTCCTGCCGTTGTCGCTGGTGGAGGAGAAGGTCCTGGGGAGTTTGTGCTCGGGCTCTGAACACTCGGTGTCGGTGGAGTAGGCGTCAGGGGGGATGGCGTAGTCACTCTCTGACGTCATAGAGGACATGGACACCGCTGCCAGAGGACACAGCAGACAAGACCTTTGAACTTTGTGTTTCCAGACATTACTACTCTACTTAAAACCAATAGGAAAGTAAAGAAAGAAATAATCATACACACACCTTTAGCTGTGTGTGTGTGTGTGTGTGTGTGCGTGCGTGCGTGCGCGCGTGCGTGCGTGCGTGTGTGTGAGTGTGTGTACCTCTCTTGAGGGAGCGAGGGCTACTTGGGCCGCTGTCTTTCCGGCAGCTGGAGCCGGAGGTGTGTGAGCTGCAGGCAGAGCCATCCTCCTCTCCTTCACTGGAGGACTCCTCGGAGCTAGACGACTCCTCAGAGCAGGGACTGCTGCTCAGTAGAGTGGCCTTCTGAGGGGGCCAGAGAGTGCACACTCTCAACGCACACTTATTTAAAAGCACACACACACATATATTAACATAATATATAAAGACACACCTACACAGAAATGACTTTACACACTTGTATTAACATTTCTATAAAAGCACACAATCACACACACAGACTTACCCCCTTCAGCGTAGTGTAAACAGGTGTGGTCATGTTAGTGTAGATGAGGGATGTGTAGAGCACAAAGGCCGGATATGATGACTGGAGGGAGGGGTCTGGGACAGAGTCACCTGATCACAAGCCTATCCATTACACTGGGTCAGGGGCACAGACACAATGCAAGTATACTACCTTTGCTAGCAGGGTCAGTGCAGGAGGTCTCTGATAGCCTGATTCCAGATTTGGCTACAGCATAGATACGACTCTCCTATGTCCTCAGAGACACAGGGAAAATCACGTGAAAATGTTAAGAAATCCTTCCGACGATAAAATACGTAAATTATTTATGACGTTAAAATAATAATATGTTTCATTTGTGGGCGAGGTCACCTTACAACAAACAGTTTATACAGCAACAAATCTATAAACTTGTATTATGATTCTGTTGATTCTGTTGAATGATTTTTTATAGTTACGATGAGGTAATAAACTAAATAAATGTATAAATGCTATAACGTTCCAAAGCAGCATTGTTACAGCAGCATGCTATGACACAGCATATAGCCCTCCAGGTCACTCCGGTTCAGTGCTCACCCAGGAGGGGAACCGGTGCAGAGGGGGCGTGGGCGGCTTGTTCCCTGGCACGGCGTTGGCAGAGCCTGGACGGTCCTTTGAGCAGGCAGCCGCTTGCCGTCCCGTCTCCATGCCGACCTCCTGCTCCTGGTCCAGGTCCGTCTCCTGCGGTCTGAGGGGGCGGAGCATGCTGATGGCGTTCCGTGTGCGCATGGCGGGGGCCAGCTCGGTGCTGAGGGGTGGCTGGCTGAGGTGCCTCTTGGCCAGGGCCACGCTGACCCCGAACCCGGCGGGGGTCCTAAGTCTCGGCTGCTTGGGGGAGGCAGGGGTGTCCCGGGGATCCTGAGGGGGGTTGGGGCGTTTGGGGGTGAGGGCCGGGGTGAGGCTGGGGCTGGGGGTGTTGGGCTCGCTGGAGGAGGACGATGAGTCTAGTCTCTGGGACTGGAAGCGCGTGCTGAGTTCCTCTGAGGGGCCGTCCTCCAGCCCGGGGCCCCCCAGCGGCCCCTCAGGGGCCCCCTGCAGGCTGAAGCGGGGCCGGTCGGTACGCTGCATGTCATCGTCGAACACGGAGCTGCTGTCGTCTGAGGCGGTGAGGTAGGCCTCGCTGCCCGGCCGGCTGTGCTGCTGCAGCGCCTCACCCCCGGCGTCTCCCGGGCCTCCATCTGATGCGGCGCTCGACAGCACAGAGGACACGCTACGGGGGGCGGGGCCACCGGCCGGGTCGCACACACGGTCGTGTCCTGGAGCCGGGTCCGGGGCCCTGACGTCCCCAAGCTGGGCTCCACAGGACGACGGAGGGCTCGGCTCGTCCCTTTTATCTGTGTTCCACAAAACAACACCAAACATTCATGTACTGGGTTCTACTTGACCCATATTATGGCAACAACCTACGAAATACACACCATGTTACAGACCTTAACTTGGTCTCTGCTGCCCCCTAGGGGATGCTACTTGTTAATAGTTTTTATAGTCAGTGTTAACAGTTGGCAGATTGGAGATCAGATCAGTGTGCTTTCCACGTCAGTGACATGGCATGGGGTGGGTGGGCTCTCACCGCTGGTGTCTGCCCCCTCAGCCTCGCCCTCCGGCTGGGTACTCAGAGTCCTCTGGGCGGGCGCGGGCCCAGTCAGGACCTGGGGGCTCTTACCCCTGACCTGGAAGCAGCCAAAGGTCAGGCTGCTGAGGCGCTGGGCCTCCCCGGGCCTGGCCTGCCCGCCCCCACTGGCCGGCCCCTGCTTCAGCTCCAGGACTGGGAAGGGCACGGAGAGACACGTGTCAACATGGAACCACTAAGATTACTGGTTTACGTTTGAGAGAATTCAGAAGGTACACATGGCCGAGCGAATGTTCTCTATGTGTGTGTGTGCGTGTGTGTGTGTGTGTGTGTGTGTGTGTGTATGTGTGTGTGTGTGTGTGTGTGTGTGTGAGTGTGTGAGTGTGTGCACACGTGTGTGTGTGTGTGTGTGTGTGAGTGTGTGAGTGTGTCAGGGTTGGATCTGCTAGGACCTTACGCTGCACTTGTTGCTGCAGCTCCAGAATCTGAGCCTCCTGTTTCTGGCCGGTGTCCCTGAGTGCCGCGTTCTCCACCTCAAACTGATCACAGGTTACACGTTATAGCAGACAGCCACCACCGGGGGCGCCCCGTGGCTTTCCTTCCCCCTGCCGAGGCCTACCTCAGACAGCTTCAGCATCACCCACTCTTTGATCTTGGCGGCTTTCTCCTCCACCGTCTTGGCGTCCTGTTGGCGGATCTGTTTCTGGAAGGGCAGGGGAAACAAGCCGGAGCAATTACACCTCTTGCTTACTTAAAATCATTTTAACATGGCAATGATGTGATGTGAGTTTATTTCTTCCTGAAAAAAAAAAGACCTGCCCAGCAGATGCTACTTCACCCATTTCTACTATGAGAGGTAGGGAGGGCTTGTTTCAAGATATGTTGCCTACCTGCTCCTCCAGCTGCTGCTCCAGCAGAGCGATACCCTCCTCCTTCTCCTGCAGGAGGGACTGCAGGTCCTGGCAACGGCGAAACAATCGCACCTCGGAGTCACTGGACTGACCATCGGAGGCCTTCAGCCTCTCCTCCATCCACTGGACCTGAGACACACAGGTTCACTAACTATGCTGTACGTCACTGAAGCCATACACAAATATCTTTTCACAGAAACAAGCAAGCACACATTTATGGATGGATGGACAAAGAATCAGACACAACCCGAGCACAGTTTAGTTTGAACACTTACCTGCTGGTGAGCTTGGAAGGCACGCTTCTCTGCAACGATCACCTGTGTCTCCAACTGCTGAATCTATAAGAGGGGGGGGGGGGACGACGACGACGACACACACTCATTACAACCTGACCCAACAGCCTCAGGACTTCCTCCACCTCCCCCCGCCCTCAATCACTGTGACCGGAGAGAAACTGACGATTTTTGGCTCAGCCTTTGTTCTAACCCGCGAGAATGTTAGATATCCCATCGACCCAAATCCAGGCACTTGGCAGCAGCTACAGAAGGTCAGACGGCTGAATACATAGCCAGGGTGCCTTTCCTGATAACACAAGCCTTGGAAAAGGCCATGCAGCCTGTGTTTTCATGACATCAGATTTTTACTCGGTGAGCACATCGCCTAAGTAGTACATAAGATTTAGAGTGTTGTGAAGGCAGCACGGTGGCTCAGTGGTTAACACTGCTGCCTCCCAGCAAGAAGGTCCTGGTCCAGGGATAGTTGTCTGTTCCATTGTTGTGTGAACTTAATCGACAACTAATTTGTGAAGTGCTTTGGGTCCTTGAGAAAAATCGGAAAAAAAATAAATACAATCAATTATTATGATTTATTATTAACTGACGCAGGAGGACAATGTGGCTGTGATCAGGCAACAGATCGTTCAGGGGGCGTGTGTGTGTTGTTCTAAGGCAGAGGGTGCACAGGGGCGTCCCGTCTCCTGTAGGGACCAGGAGCCTCTCTCGGTGGGTGGATCACAGACCTGGGGGGGTGGGGAGCTGTCAGGGTCGTGTTAAAGCCACGGGCCCCTCAAGGAACGGAGAGAGAGTGCTGAGCAGGGGAGAGAGACAGACAGATAGGGAGAGAGGGCTTTCACGTGGGAGTGGAAGTGGATGATTTTGCAAGCAGCATTCCTCTGGCATTCTTCCAACTCGGAGTGGCGGAAGGAAGGAAGCGTCAGGGAGACGGTGTGTCTTCTGCCTTTGCTCTCCTGAAGCTCCTCAGTGAAGATAGACTAGAGAAATAGCTGTTACGTTCGCAGCATTTTCAGACTACAGTTAATAGTTTTTGGATAACGCCTGTTTGCTAACTAGTTCCCTCTTCCGGGACCTGGACTGGCCAAGGCGTGGTGTACCTACCCAGAAGACAGCAAGCTGCCAGGGCATACAGGGGTGTAGTCGCTAGCCGTGGTAGTCTTTCGCTAACAGCAGCCCAAACACGGCTCAAAATTCAAGACCAGTGACATCACTGTAGGGCAGTGGTGCCATGTGAACCGGATTGGACCGGAACTGTGAGCAGCACACATCCAGTTGGACTGGCCTACTAGCTGGCCCTGATGTGGTTATTTTGTTTCCAGGAAATAGACAAGCCTGTCTCACGCCAACCCAAATGGAACCAGAGCCACACCTTAACGGACATAGGTCATACTTTCCCTTCACAGACTCTCTTTGGACACATGCAGCAAGGCCCCTCTGTATGAGCTCTGTGTATGCATGTTTGGCCAGGGAGGGTGCTGTTGTGTTAGCCTGTATGTGTGTGTGTGTGTGTGTGTGTGTGTGTGTGTGTGTGTGTGTGTGTGTGTGTGTGTGTAAGTAAGTACATGCATGTGTCTTTATGTGTTTATTCTGTTGTGGTAAGAAAGTAGGAAGCAAGGAAATATGTGGGACTTTGAGAAACCAAAAACACCAGTGAGACCTTTTGAAAGGACAACTAGTGGAGGCACTGAGCAATCCAGTCTGAACCGGTTTTCACCACTCTGGCCCAAGCAGAGAAAAGACTGTTTAGAATTTCCCCACACAAACACACACACACACACACACACACACACACACACACACACACACACACACACACACACACACACACACACACAGCAATCCTGTGGCCATGCCAGCTGGACATATGGGTGTGTTTTGATGAAAAACATCAATCTCGTAAAGGCGTTATACATAGCTTGCAAACACACACCAACACACTGATGTGAGAATAAGCTTCTGAGAGGTTCCTCTAGTGCACTTAGATGATAAACTGCTGCGTCCTGTCAATGTACAGATATAGCAATGGGCAGAGAATAGAAGGCTAATTACAGGGTATATAGGCCACTGCTGGAGAGAGGACAAACCAGAGATATACACACACACACACACACACACACACACACACACACACACACACACACACACACACACACACACACACACACACACACACACACACACACACACACACACAAACGATAAATCATATGCAGAGGAGGTGGATGGTCTGAGATGGTTTATTATGCAGTGCAGCAGGGATTTCTAAGTCAGGGTATTTTCTGATCTGTCCCATTACCAGGTCTCTGAAACAAACACACACACACACACACACACACACACACACACACACATACACACACATATACACACACACACACAAACACACACACACACCATATTTCAGCCCATCTTCCCCCGTAACCCCAGACTAAGTTCCATCACCTCTCTAGTCAACAGCTCCGTTAGATCTGAACTAGTAGGACTCCCATTCCTGAAATTCCACAACCGCCTCGTCCTGGCCAGCCTTTCCCCCCTTCAATCCTTCTCTCCCTCTATCCTTCCATCCTTCTCTCCCTCTATCCCTCCATCCTCACACGGCCAACTCACAAAGCCTTCCTCTGTGGCCAGTAGGCCTCTGCGGTTCAAGCCTACTGCTATACTTTGTAGGGCTTTTTTTCAAGGGAGGAATTGTAATGTAAAGTCCATCAGTCCACAGAGAGGAGATTGTAGGAAAACTTTGTAGAGAGCCTTTTCATATCGCGACAAATAACGCTGACACAGCCCCTCTTTGGGTCTTCCATAAACACACACGCGCGCGCGCGCGCATACTGATGCTGGAGGGAGCCGGTGGAGAGCTGAGAAAACGTCTCTCAGGGTTGAAGGGACATGGGCTGAATTCCGCTGCGAGATCTGGCCAGCATGGAAATTGAAAGCATGTGTGTGGAGCATTACAGGGGGTGAAGGGGCAGAGAGGCCTCGGTCTCCACTGCTCTCTCTCTCTCTCTCTCTCTCTCTCTCTCTCTCTCTAATCCGGAGCCATATGTTTACTGTGGGTTCCCCAGAATAGTATATGTAACTAAGAGTCCCTTTGTTGGTCCATTTCATGGTATTTGACTTCTGTTTACCTGTGTATTCTTATAGTTAACATATAGAAGAGAATATAGTTCATATATTCAAACTAGATTCATGTTGGTCTCCCTGTTGTCCCTCTTTGTGTCCCTGGCTGTGAGAGGCGTCGCTGGCAGGCCAGGTATGAGGTCCTCAGGGTCAGTGAGCCCCGCCCCCGCAGGAGGCCTCAGCCAATCAAACGTGGAATCAATCAGGGAGTGGTAGGTCGGAAGAGGAGATACGCCGAAACCACGGCACACAGCTCCACCCCGGCTGTGGTTTGGCACGCAAAACGGATGGCCGCATGTGTGTGTGTTTGTGTGTGTGTGCGCGCGCGTGCGTGCGTGCATGCGTGCGTGTGCGTGTGTGTGTTTGTGGAGTTTGACAGTGAGACAGACACCACACTGGAGCCAGACAGGGTAAGTTGGTAGAAGGAGCAGAGCCTTGGTTATGGGTGGGGCGTGGGGGTGCGGGGGGGCTGGGGGGGCTGGGCGTGGGGGTGCTGGGGGGGGCACCTTTAGGGGAAAACACGGCCTCTTTGTCTCCATTATGAGCTCCATGGTCCACTGTTCCTGCTGACTTCCCCTGCGGTCAAAACGATCGCCCCCTTTTCTAACAACCCCGCCTCCACACACACACACACACACACACACACACACACACACACACACACACACACATGCATACTTCCCCATAGATAAACCCTGAAAAGACCACAGGGGGCGAGGTGTGTGGTCAAGGCGAGAACGAAAAATTAACACCTTGCCAAGAGGGAAGAAAGCTGCCAAAAAGTGAGAGTGACCCAAATCTCGCCCTCATCCAAGATGGATCAGAGTTCAGGTCGGTGTGGGCTACTCTCTGACAGACTGATGCTGCTAGCTCACTTCCTGTGCAACACACTGGCTGTTTACAGACCCAGGAATTTCCTCCCCAGGGCTGTGCAATGATTATAGGACTCTGTGGCTGTACCGTTCTCCCTTTCAATGCAGCCCCCCCCCCTCCCCTTTCCTTGATGTTCCTTCACTCATGCCTTATTCCTTGAAAGTCGCTCCCTCTTTCTTTCGTCAAAAATACTTAGTAGCTGTAGTAATGTTTTTTTTATGCCCTTTTAATTTCCATGTGTTCCATCTCTCTAGATCGGGGATTCCCAAACTTATCATGCCGAAGATCCCCCTTTATTCTGTGTGAGTGGCTGGGATTCCACTTTTAAAATAATTCTGCTGTGCTCCGACTTTGCTTTCACTAATAAGACCACTGAACATACATATTGAGGCCATGATGGACCCCCATATGAACAGAGTGAGAACAATGGTCCTCCCCCCACTGCCCACTCAGCAGAGCAGAATGCCTCACCACATACCCATCCTATTACACACACACATACACACACACACACACACACACACACACACACACACACACACACACACACACACACACAAACACCCTCTCTTGCATGTACTCCCCCACACCTCCACACTGATAGGCTTTGATGAAAGGGACCAGGGTGACTCTGCAGTTGCTGGTGTCCACACACCCATATTTCCCGTCCGCTCATATCACTGAGGGAGAGTAAAAAGTAGGCACGGTGCTGGAATGCCATCCAGACAGCAGCCAGTGTGTACAGGATGAGCTCCTCACCAGTAGGAGGTCCACCATCGAGGGGGTCAGGGGTCGCTCCAAAGATAAACACTCGCTGAGCGCCAAACGAGTGGAAACGCTACTTAAAGACATATCACACTGCTGGATTGTAGGATACTGGGAGGATCTCAAACAGAGACAGTACATATCACACTGCTGGATTGTAGGATACTGGGAGGATCTCAAACAGAGACAGTTACTGTTCTCAACCTAGTTCTTTCCTTACATTAAAGTATTGTTCTTTGATGTCCCAACCTTGCATTATTGCTTAACAGATATTTTAGAAAAGCATCCTGAGTATCTAAAGATTAAATCAAAAGTTCTCAATATATAACTTTTCTCTAGCTCCCCAAGTTTGAAACTCTTTTCCCTCTATAATAATAATGATACATATTATTATTATTATTATTATTATTATTATTATTATTATTATTAATAATAATAATAATAATAATAATAATAATAATAATAATAACCATATTACAACAAATATAATATGTTTCATTGAAGAACTGCCTCAAAGACGGGTTTCAGCATGTATCTAGCGTGGGTATGTAATCCAGACTTATTTGACATACATAACGGACAGGGTCTATAAAGTTACAAACTTAAAGAACCTTTCCCCCACTATCTTTCACAAACGTCCGACTGTGAGAGTTTGTTTCGGGGCTGTCCAGCTGTGCTTCAGCTCAGTCACTGAAAAGAGTCGGGTCCCTCCCAGCCTGCAGTGCATTCATGGTGGAGCCCTGTGGCCAGCCTGCTGTTTACATTAAAGCCCCATCAGCCTCCCTGGAGGGCAGCCGCCGCAGAGCCAGGCCAGCCGACTGCAGGGCCTGTTCATGCTCTGGACTGGGCAGATCCGGTCCCACCCGCCATGCTCTGTGGCTCTGACATGCCTAAACCCCGGTGCCTTCTCTCCTGCCTTCATCCCAGACCGCAGACGGGCTGACGGTCCTGACATGTAGACAGCATGTACCCACCACTTCTCCATCACTGGTTCTTACACTGCTATTTCATTGGTAAATAACTGTTTTAACTATAAGCACTATACCTGCACATCTTGTGAACTAAATCATATTAAATAATATCCATACCGCATCAACAACAACACACACACACACACACACACACACACACACACACACACACACACACACACACACACACACACACACACACACACACACACACACACACACACACACACACACCATGCAGGGACAGACTACTTAAAAAGCATGCGTTGCAGTTGAACTGAAGAAAACGCACAACTTGGCTTCAAACTGACCTTGTGGCCAGATCTTCATCGGGCGCTTGAAAGGCCTCATGACTGACATGAACAGAGATGGTAGTTAATTTCAGAGCAGGCTCCAGAGTGAGCGTGGCGGGCGTACTGAGCGGAGCGGACAGGATTTGTGGAGACGTTGAGGGCAGGAGGCCTCTTCTGAAGAGACCACATCATTGCTCTCCTTACAAACAACTTTAAATGAGGTAGTTGCTGCCACACATCTTTCTCCTTACTCAGCAGGAGATCCCATATAAGTGACCAATACTGGGGCACCGCTTTGTCATGTTCAAATGGTGGATATAATTTATTAGAAAGAGCCTATGGAAAGTATTAGATAGTAATAATGTTTTCTCCGGGTTACTTTCCATATGAGGCTAGTTGAACTAAAAAGGTAGTCCAAGGAATCTGTATGTTGAATTTGGTTACCTTGTCTGCAGTAAGCTCCCGTATTTTGATGATCTGCACCCTGAACTTCATAAGCAGAGCCTCCAGAACAGAACACTTCTCCTTCCAGTCCTCCTGACTCATGGTCTCCTCCGCCTCCGCCATGTTGCCTGACTCCGACCCCTCCGGGAGACACACAGACATTAGAGCAACATCACAACATCAGACAGACTGTGGGACAACGTTAGCTTAATGTAAAACATACAACTACACAACATCAGACAGACTGTGGGACAACGTTAGCTTAATGTAAAACATACAACTACACAACATCAGACAGACTGTGGGACGTTAGCTTAATGTAAAACATACAACTACACAACATTGGACCAATATTAGACTGCTCATATCGCAAAAGATAGTTGGAGGATCTATAAGAGACAACGGGTTTTGTTTTCCTGTACATTTGGATGATTCTCAGGACTAGCAAAGAGAGCTTGTAGTTGGAAAACGGTGGTCAAGTTTAACAGGAATATACACACTTTATTGTGCCTTTAGGGAACATGTAAAAGGATTACCTAGCATTTGCAAGAGCTGAAACAGACAGTGACAGTGTTTTGAGTTTGTTCTTCTTTGTAACATCTTACATATTGCACAGCTGAATTAAACTAGGCTGGGTTGGACTTTTAAAGCCGGGGCTGGTTGACAGTCTGACTATCCGCACAACACCTCAACCTCTGCTTTAAAACACCTCAGATCAGGCACAAAGAAGTGACGGATTATTTAGGTTGGTCCACTGTGGCCATATAAATAATCAGAAACATGTGTTTTCACTCAGAGAGAAAAAAAGAGATAGGGGGCAAACATATAGACAGAAAATAGAGAAAGCAAAAAAGGGGGGAGAGAAAGAGAGAGGAAGACCTATAGAGAGAAAGATAAAGGGATGGAAAAAGAAATGGTCTCATTTATGTAGTAATTACCTCTCATTACAAGGCTGGCATCAACACAAAGGGAGCATAAACATTTGTGGAGGGCCATAAACTGTTTGCCATCGGCTGCATCTGTTTGGATCTGTTTACACTTTGTTGTGGTAAACAATGACTAAAGCCCGGGCTCACAACTCCATCAAGACAATAACAAAACATTATGCGCCAGATATTAAAAAGAAAACATAACATTTCACATATTCACGCCAATGGGCATTTACGATAAATGGCAAGATCTGAGCAAGTTCTAAATTAAAACAAGGGAAATGGGTCCACAGTAAATTCTACACTCTTATAACACAAGCCTTATTTGTCCCGTCCTTTTCGATTTCATGATAGAAGCTGCTGCTAGTCATTGTCTCATAACACCATCCACACAAAGCTAAAGACTTATGACGCTAGTTCAGTCACGCTCTGTGGCTTTTTCTCCATCCCACTCTTTTAAGTAATTCCCCCGATTATATATATATTATATTAACAGTGTATCTCCAAAACACAGTGTCTCTTCTATCATCTTGTTGTCCTTCATCATGTCCTATAAGGTGATGTGCTGAGTGAAGAACATGAAAGACCAGCTACCCACAAGCCCTGGAGGTCGAAGAAGGATTCTCAATCATCTCAAGCAATGATGTGGAGAACCATTATGGGTGTGGCTGAGTTGCATTTAAGTGTATTCTAGCAATTTAACTTGCATATTTATATTGAACTAATGACCAACCACTGAATCAATCGTCCTGTGGATATTTGAGTGAACCAGTCTTTGCCTGCCACTTAGGAAATATAAACCGCAAAATGTGCCACTATTGCACAGTACTAAGAATAACTTTAGTACTTTCAACAAAACAATTAGAACATTGAGCAATAGCCTACATCGAGTTGTTTATGAAAAAAAAACATCATCATAGGTCATTTTCAGCAGTAAAAAAAACTTTAACCTTGTCTAATTTAGAAAGGACATAATTTTTTTTTAATTTTATTCTCATCTTCCATTTAGAAAAACGAGATACATCAGCACTTTCACTTTCTGGACTTACTCAGAAAATAGTTGATGGAAATTTAGGCTACTCCATCTCCGCTCCGGCAATGCCGCCTTGTTATTTCTGCTTCAAACTTAACAAAAAGTAAATAGGCATACAAGTAAGGAACTGTCTCTTTCTCAAAACCTTTCCATTTCCATTCTAAAGCAATCTCTGTATCCTACTAACTTTTTCACTGAATTTGGAAAGCCTCCGTTTAAACGGGGCGGGAACTTGTTACCAGTGATTGACGCGATAATATCGGTGAACAAAATTGAGTGTTAGACAGTGACATCTTGTGGCTTACAGCGGAATATCTAATAAATAATACACCTAACATCAGCAATTGAAAGTATTTTCTTCTACCATGAAAAACTACCAAATATCTGACTCAATGAACAAGAAAAAAAGACAGGTACATTAAATAATTGTGTCTAATCAGGATAAAAACAGCATATAAGACGATATGGTATACTTTCGCAGAGGCAATCCTTTAGTTTAGGATATTATAGATGTACTTCAATAAAGGTAGAAAACTCACAATCAACCAATATGCCCCACTTGCATTATTAAAAGTAACCTTAATAAAACACAGCAAAATATTGCGAAGCAGCAGTAAAGCATTTTTATTTTTTTTATGGATAATACAACAGCACAAACCCCAAATTTATTTTAAAATGTATTTTCACTCAGATTTGAAGGCAGACATTTCTTTAATTCTTCTTGAAAAAGGAGTCCAGGGTACCCATAGCACCATCCTGGGGGCGAGACCTTTTAGGCTCGGGCCCTGACTGGCCCTTAGCCCTCATCTTCCCTCTAGACGGCTTGTGGGTGCTTCCCCCTGCTCGGGAAGGGGTGAGGAGGCGAGAAGCAGCCATGGGAGAGAAGGAGGATAAAGAAGAGGAAGAGTTGGTTGTAGCAGAGGTAGAAGAGAAGGAGTTCTGCAGGTCCAGGGCAAAGTGATAGTCATTATGTTCTGGCATCTCCCAGACCAGCACTTCCTGTCCGCAGCGTTCACATGGGAGCAGTTCCTCATTGGCCACGCTGAGGGTCTGAGGGGGGCCAGGGGGAACCACTGTGATGGGGGGAGGAGACGGCGACCCTCCTGTTTGCTTGTCCTCCACCGCACCCTCTCTCTCCCTAGCTCCATTTGTTGAGTCCTCTGGTTGGTGAATGAAAGGGGATGCTGTTCTTGATCCATCAAAGCTGACATCATGCTCCTTGGACATCTTGGCCTCAGAGTTTGAATTGCTTTCCACTTGTTCATCACATCTCCTATCTATGTGTTCTACCATCGAGTCCCCTAGTGAGTTGGTTTCTGAACACAGGACCGTTTCAGGTCTACGTGAGGCTTGGATTGGGAGCGGTTGCGAGGTCCTCTCTAGATTCTTCCTCTGGAAAAAGGAGGAGATGCCAGTGCGAGGTCCGGCTACGCTGCTGACGTCTGAGGCATTTGTAGGCCCAGCAGGTGAGTTTAAGATGTCATCCTCAGATACGCTTCCTGTCACCTTGGAAGACACTGGGTGGCCAGATAAACCGCTTAGTGACGTGTCCTCTGTCTTTTCATCTTCCTCGTCAACTATCTGCCCGCCTTCCTCCACCCTTTTTCTCTGTTTCTCCACTGCCCTTTGGAAGAAGAACTGAATGGCACCGGGGCCAGGTTGTTTGAAGGTGGCGTCTCTCTTTGAGCTTGAGATGGATGGAGTGGAGGAGAGCAGACTCTGGGTGGAAGTGACATCACTGGACAGGAAACCAGCTATCCCTCCACTCCTGGAAGAGGGGGCGTCGTTAAACTTACTTGCTGAGATATGGAGCAAGGTGAGGGGTGGAGTCCTGGGTTGAGGGGATATAGGGAAAGTGTGATGAACGATATATTTAAAACATAAATACAATTATTATAGAATACTGAGTTGAAATTTCTGAAAATAAATCAATTTTTTACTGTTCAGAGGTAAGGGGAAAAAATTGCATTTGAATATGTATAACATGATGTATTTACTTGCTTGTGTGTGCTGAATGTACTATGATACCTACGCCACATAAATTTAATGTGGTCTAATGTCCGTGCTCCTCACCATGCCGCCTGGTGGTTCCCTGCCGTGTTGAGACTCTTGATGATGGCGAAGCTGTCGGCGGAGATCTTGGCGGCTTCGTAGCGAGCCAGAGCACAGCAGCGGGAGAAGCTGCTCGGCCTCTTGTCCCCTAACTGACGCACGCCCACGGTCAACTGCTTCGCCATCCGGCCGTTCTTTGAGAGGAACACAGTGAATACAGGGTTAAAAGGGCATCTCAGAACTCATAGCGCAAATGAGAGGGTTAGTTACGTCAACAAAGAGGCCAGTACAAGTGCCAGAACAGGCACTGGAATATAAAAAAAAAGCGCCACAGACTCATTGGTGCATAGAGATTAAACAACAAATGTAAGCCCGGTCCAGGAGAAGAGCAGGGGGCTACGTTGTGGTCCTCCTCACCATCTCCCTGTCCTTAGTCAGCCTCTCCTCTAGTTCCAGAGCCAGCTGGTAGAGCCAGTGCTGCACCTGACAGAAGCAGACAGAGGCTGTCACTCACATCACCTCCTAAAGCGCACCATTGGCACAAAACATACTAGGGCTACACATAAAATGGAACATGTATAGATATTTAAATTCCTAAAGATTTAGTTCTACTTAAATATGAAATATCCAGTCTTTTGTCTATTTAATATACTAGATAGAAAGAAAAGAGGCATTGGGGTTGCAGGGGAGGTGTGTACCTGCTCTTTTGTAGTGAGGCATTGGGGTTGCAGGGGAGGTTTGTACCTGCTCTTTTATAGCGAGACATTGTGGTTGCAGGGGAGGTGTGTACCTGCTCTTTTGTAGCGAGAGATGTCTTTCCTGGGAAGTTTTTACTGCAGCCAATGGACTTGGGAAGCTGGCGCGGTTTCACTGGCTCAAACTCGATCCCGCGGCACATGTCATACAGCCACTGACTGCAAAGAACATGTGACAAGCAGGTTCATATTTACACACCACACTGTGAGTTTAACTAGCCTGATTCCATGATTCAAGCAGGTTCATATTTACAAACCACACTGTGAGTTTAACTAGCCTGATTCCATGATTCAAGCAGGTTCATATTTACAAACCGCATTGTGAGTTTAACTAGCCTGATTCCATGATTCAAGCAGGTTCATATTTACAAACCACACTGTGAGTTTAACTAGCCTGATTCCATGATTCTGCAAGATATGACTGGTTTCACGTGGCTTAATCTTGACAGGAAATAATCAATCGTAAAAAGGTTGTCCAAGTAAGTTTTACTATTGGCCTTAATAACTGCAAATAAAATTCTTACTCAAGGCAGGCTACACATAAAATGATGATGACTGATGAGAGGTTTAGTTATATACTATGTGCAGGGCCAGGCTGCTAATCACCCAGTCTTGTCTCCAAAATGCTGTCCCAGCTGGCCCCGAGAAAAGCGAGTGAGGTCTCCCATGTTATCCACCTTCAGGGTCTCAGTGATGGAGTTGCCAAGCTTACCACCCAGGCTGCGACTGAAAATCACACACAGCACAGCGGCATGTAACACTGATAAGGTATGCCATTGTTGTAAATTAGTAGCCCATAATGTAACTCTGTTCTCCCTAACAATGATGCTATGGTAGTTCTTACATCTTTCCTATGGGCAGAGAGTTGAAGAGCTCTGGCACAGAATCTAAAGGGACAACGGTCTGGCGGTTGGGCTTGTTCAAGCCACAGGCTAGCTTAGCCAGTACCTGGGACAGAAAATAAGGGTAAAACAACAGGAAACATAATGTTCTGCTCCTATCACATAGGTTCAAGAATGAGAGCTGGTTGGACAACGGGTCGATGCAAGAACTAATCCACAGAATACAGGAAAGGCTACCTTATTGTGGGAGATCCCAGCTGAACAGCGGAAGCCTGTGTGTTGCTCCACGGCTGCCCTCATCTCCTCCACGATCAGAGCCCCCACAGCCAGCTGGAGGTCCGCACAGCACAGTCCCTCAGTGGGGGAGAGTGAAATGTCAGCCAGCCACTGATGCAGCCCCCTGGACCTCAGCTCCTCTGAGGATAGACATAGAAAACAGAAACATGCCTCAGGTGAACAGACCTTTAATATTCAAACCGTAAACCTTAACAATTCAGTCTGTCTCAGGCTCTGAGTGCAATTGAACCTAGCATTTATGGTTAAATCATACCATACAGACCATTCCTACCTTTTTCAAGGTCTGTATCCTCTGCTGCCCCCTGTTGTCGAGGAGGAGCCTGTGGAAATCCTTGGATGTAGGTGGTCTTGAGTTGGAGAGCCTCTATTTCTTTGTAAGGCATTTCTGCAAGTCTCTGTTGCACTGCAGCCGTCAGGTCCATGTAGGCTTCATCAATACTGGCTCTCTCCACTACGGCGAAGTGAGACATCACCCCCATCACCTCCACACTTGCCTCTCTGTAACTGCACATTGTAGGTAATTTATCAGCACTGTCGTGATGCGTTTTTAACAGTTTCTAAGGCATGACTGGGATGTAAAGCTGTGCAGTCTAGAGCACTTACATAGTCCTAGTATAAACAGAATTGAGCAGGTATCTTACACAAGAAAATGAGATTGAAGAACCAAAAGATTGAAGGTTGGATACTTACTGGGTGAGGTCTGCTTTTCCACGAGACTCTCTAACTCTTGCCACCTGGAGATTAGGGCACAGCTTCTTGGCATCATCTGCCCACATGTTCTTGGTGACACCGTGGGCCCGGGCCTCATAACTTACTGCTATGATACTGATGGAAAATATTTTCACATAAAAAAGGCCCTCAAATGGTTTAGAGTTGGCAAGGAAGGAGCATGAGAGGTATAAGGTTGATGGTTGGTAACAGTGAAACTGTTGAACCGAGCTATTGCGTTAGTGTGTGCATTTGTCATCCTGCACAGGGACAAGATATACAATTAATAAATAAACCTGACCATTTTCTATTATTTTAAAAAGAACGTACCCTCCTCCCTTCCACGTCTTGTACTGGGCGACCACACAAGGAGTGTTCTTTAGAGCTGGGTTCAATCGCTGTTCAACCTGCACATAGAAGCAATCCATGTCCACCAACGCAATTACTCTTTCCTTCCCGTACTCCATTCCCAGACTTCACTCATTAAGTGATTGCTGTATCATGCAGCACAGGGAGGCATCGTATACAACAGTCTACTAGACAACTACGACTGTAAGACTACTACTCGCTAACTAGCCAGCAAAGATTAACACGCATTATTATTTTTGCAATGTTGTCAATATTACGTCGCAGCTCATCGCACGCTGTAGTCTAGAATATATTAAAACAAAACATGTTTTCAAGAAAACTAAACGTCCACTGAGGTACTTCTGTCAAAGAGTATAGAAGAAGTCAATGTAAGTTCTTTGCTTCTGCTTCGTATTTGGCGCAATCAGTGATATTTTCCTGTAAAAAAAAATAATGGAGGTCATACGTCATCACTACTCGACCAAGAACTTTAGAAATGTCTTCAATATTTCCAATTTTTGGCCGTGTTTGGAATCGCCTGCGTCCTTAACATACTACATGGCGAAAATAGTGTGTTCGGAATCGCATACTAACGTACTAAATATGCCGGAAAAAGGAGTTTATATTTAGTATGTTATGTATGCATAGTAGGCGATTCCGAACACACTATGCCAACAGTAGTATTGTAAAACTTGAGAATGGAAAAAAGTCGCCGGATGACGACATAGGCTACTATTTTGGATTTTACATTTTCGTTGTTCTCTTTACTTACTTGACTGCATCATTCCCAGTGGATTTTGATGAAAGACTGTACAAAATTCATTGTTGCATTGCAGCGTGTATTGTGAATTGCTTACAATTAGTGTCCATTGATGGCACGCATTGACAGCTCCCACTATAATCTCGTGGATTAAGGGATGCAGCTGTCATTGAACAGATGTTGCTTATTATTAAGACTGTAGTTATTTGCAATTATTGATTTTCTTCTATAGCACAATAAACCACTATTTTCCCATGTCACATTCAGTCCTTTTATCAATGAATTAGCCTTTGTTGGTGGACTAAGGCATGTCAAGAAGGCATTGATCACCTGATTTTGAAGTTAACCAAGTGTTATCCATTATGGAAATATGTGTTTACTATCGCAACATTGGTATAGGAAGTACAAAGGGAAGGTGATTGCTACATCACTCTTCAGTTCTTCACAGGGTGCTAAATCCTTTAGGTTCCGGGAAAATAGTTTATAGACCAACTTTGGACCAGAGAATACTGCTATTCTTACCAGCTCACATGTCATCAATTACAGAAGAAATAGATGTATACTTTTTGTCCATCAATAATTAGTGACAACATGACAAATGAATAATGTATATAAATAATACCCACAGTCAGAAGGCCCATCAGCTGGACATGGGGATGAATCAGATCAGCCCGCTGGGCTTGTGTGAGGAGGGCTGGTTCATCTATGGGCTGATGGTGTTAAGAAGGTGGAGTTTGATGGCATGAATGTAGTCATTCAGAGGGAATTCCACAGAGGGAAAGGGAAGAGCACCTGTAAATAAATAAGGTTGTCCATATTGTATGAAATCTAGAGGCAATTACTTGATGCACAGAAATGATGCACAAGTGAATTGAAGATAGTAATTTGACTGGAAACAAACCTTAAAGTTCTTTGGTCCCTCTGATGCGGCTGGCCTTGCGCCCAACAGTAAGTAGGATGAACTTTATTCGGTGTTCGGTAGTCTATAGTCCAAATTCCTCATCAGGTTTTATAAATGTGCCTCAATTCCCTGGTTTACGCTCCATCAGTTTATTGAAAGTTAAAAAATTATTTATAGTTTTACATAAAAACAGAGCATGAAGATTTGTTAAGCCCTCAATATTGTAATCAGCAGAAGACATCCCCTCTCATCAAGTCAGTGGAAAAGGCATTATATCCTATATATCCTTTATATATTATATCCTATATATCCTATAATGCATTTATCAACAGCCAACAGTAGTGCTCATGAGCAGGAAATCTTGCATGGCTGGCTTGTTTTGCAAGTAGTGTTTGCACAAGAAAAGGAAGTAAATTTTTTTTTTTTCTTTTAGGTGTTGAGACACATTTACATCAAATCGCAATGGGTCTTACTGGCTTCCTCCTCTTTCTTCTCTTCTTGAGATTTGAAGGTAAGAGTCTATTATAGATTGTGCAATTTTATTTAATAAAATGCCATACACTACAGCAACTTTTTGCCTCTGTCTAGTTTGGATTGAGAATGTCTGCTTATTATGCCAACTTCCCTATAGTCTAGAAACCATTGGGCAATATGAAAGTAAGCTTGTGGAACATAAAATATATCTTTTGTTGCGACAAAAAATTCCTTTTTTAAATTATGTGTTTGTGTCTTCAACTTGGATTATTTGATTGATGGCTGCAATTTCCACTAATTGCCCCACTCTGTTGTCTCTAGGTTCTTTCGGTCTTTCCAGCGTGAGTCAACTATCTGTCAAGGCTGGCAGCTCCATTGTCATTCCCTGTCTCTATAGCCAGGATTATATACAAAATGTAAAGTACTGGTGTTGGGGATATGCCTGGAATCATTGCTCTGTGCAAGCACGGACCAGCTCTTCTACACTGGGTAAAGTCTCTCTGTCGGATAATATCCACCAAAGAGTCTTCACAGTGACCATGAGGGATATTCAACCAAACGACTGTGGCTACTACTGGTGTGCTGTGGACTTAAGTGGACAATACGATGATGGAGTTTATCTATATGTATATGTTACTACAGGTTAGAAATTATTTACTATACATGCTGCCCTCTGCTTGCTCTGTAGCTCAACTTTTTTTAAACTAAGGCCTAACAGCTAGTAGTATGCATGGATTCATCCAACTGTTGTTCCCTTTATTTCCACGAGCACAGGTAATTCTGAACTCTATGTGGACCAACAAAATGTGACTGGGGTTGAAGAAGGGATGATCCATTTTCAGTGTCATTACAATGTCCCCGGACCCTTGAAGTGGTGCAGACTAGGCAGCTCCTGTGTCGAGGGGGACTCTGGGACATTAGATGGAACATCAGTGTTCATCAACCATACCAAAGGAGGGATATTCACGGTGACCATGAGTGGACTGAAGACAGAAAGTGCTGGTTGGTATTGGTGCGCTAAAGACGACTATCAGATGCCTGTGTATGTTACTGTTAACCAACAAACCACAATACAGACACCGACGACCTTTGGTAAGTTAATGTACTCATTTACTCTTTAGAAGATCTCTTCTGTTCTAACAGTTAATTTTTTTTACATTGATAAATTATCCATCCATTAGCTATACCGCTTATCCTATGCAGGGTCGCGGGGGGGGGGGGGGGGGGGGGGTATGGGCGGGGGGCTGGAGCCTAGCCTATCCCAGCCGACACAGGGCGAGAGGCGGGATACACCCTGGGGGACAGGTCGCCAGTGTATCAAAGTGCCGACACATAGGGACAGACAACTCACACTCACATTCACACCTACGGACAATTTAGAGTCACCAATTTACCTGCATGTTTTTTGGACTGTGGAAGGAAACCGGAGAACCCGGAGGAAACCCACGCAAACACGGGGAGAACACACAAAGCAGCAGGTTGCAGGGCAGCACGGTGGCTCAGTGATAAATTATCAATTTTGTAATTCCTTGATAGCTTAAGATATTGCCATCTGCCCTATAACTCATTAATACAGTACGTTTTAAAGTAATTGGTCAAACTGAAATGAATCTTTTCTATAACCTTGCAGCAAAGTCTAACATCTCTTCAAAACAGACTACTGTGAACTTCACTAAAGTTCCTGTCTCTCAATACCAAGGGTTAGTGCGTACATCAAAATCCAAACTCACTGACACATAGATAATAATTTGCCCTCTTTACGCTGATGAGGATTATTATTATTGTTTTGACTAGTATATCAGAGCATTATGGGTAAAATGTTCTATGGAAATGTCCTTGGGGCACATAAACCACATCATCGGAAATGAGAGCACTGGGTTGAAAGCAAATGGACGTGATAACTTGAAATGAAAAACAAAAAAGGACAGAAAGACATTTATCTGTAAAGTTCTCAAATAACTCACTAGATACAATTTGATGTAATCAAAGCACTCAATTGTTTTGTATCTGCAGGTGGGAACCAACAATCTTCTTCTACCTGGCAAAAGCCTGCAATGCTATGCTTTTATTCATTTGCACAATATTGGCTGTGGGCATCTACAGAGGTCAACGGAATAACAGGGCTGAAGTGTAACTGCAACCTCCCAGATGACTTAATTCTTGGTTAAAGATGAAACAATTTTTTGAGGAAGGGTAAATAAATAAAGAAGTGCCCATATGTTATTTTGTTCTCGACTATAAAAAGTGTAGATCACCCTTTAAAGATCTTTCATCAGATAGATTTGTATTGCAGTTCTTATTACTTAACTTTTATTCTATTACTAAACTTTGTACTTAATGAGGTGTGTGTGATGACACACTCATACTTATTAGCACTTTAGCAATACAATATGCAAGAGCACAATGTAACAGGAACAGAGACTGAATTTAGTTGTATTTCTTTGGGGCCATGGCAAGACTTAGATGATGCTTGTTTTTCAGATGGGAGAGTATATGCAGTACTGAGTTATACTAATGTTTATGTATATAGGGCAGCTGGGGTATATATATAGGTATACTGTATATAAGCATGTATGCATGCATATTTATATATATACATATATATATATATATATACACACACACACACACACACACACACACACACACACACACACACACACACACACACACACACACACACACACACACACACACACACCAGCTGCCTGACACCCCCTTCATTGTTAACCAGGGTATAGGTTGATATAAATAGAGGAGTCACTTAAGTTTTCTTCTTTGCCGTCCTTTTGGATGCTTTAGGATATCTTCTCCAGATAGTTTAGTCTTATCCAGTATTTTAGTCAGATGTAGTCAACATATGTGTAGGCTGGTTCAATGGTTAACAGCTATCTCAAGCTACCCATTTAACTACCTGCTAACCTTTTGACAGTAAACCTGTTCTGGCCTGAATAACCTGAGTCAAAAAAAAATACCAAAATAGTGTTCAAATATTTCTGATATAATCTTATTTGCTGGGGTTGAAGGTTGCTTAGCTTATGCAGTTGTATATCCATCATTTATTCGCAACTTTAAATAGAAAATTGACTACAAAGTAAATTGTAGTGCCCTGCACAAAAGAGTTCTGTGGAATGATCCCTCTGGCTCAAGCTATCAAGTTTAAATAGTTTTAGGGTGAAACCGTTTGCCTGAAACTAAATAGCTAGCTGGTGTACGTTAAATAACAGGAATTCCTTCTAACAGTCCAAATGGATGCAAAATATAACTGTATGAGTCATGATATTGCAGGAAACATTCAAATTATGTAAAATCTTAAAAAAGGGGAACCATTTTTTTAAGCCAAATCATGTCACCGCCCACTCATTTGTTCACTGAAATAATTTACACACACATACACAAACGTTACGTATTGCAAAAAGGGAAGCATATTTTCTCTCCTATAGGTCATCATAAAGTAAACAAATAAAACAGTTGCATTTAATCTACGTCATATCTATAAGTAAACAGCAGAACAAAGCAGTATATAATAACTTACAACACAGGACAAACCTAGCAGAGATCGCAAAAGAGAAAGAAGTAAAGAAGGGAACAATATCAAACGAGTTCATTAGTTTGACATCAGCTCTTAACCAAATGACAGGATAAAGCAGTAGCAATAGTTACAAAATAAGGAAGAGTGAGAAACAGTTAAGTAAGTTATGTAAGGAAGTAAATTCAAATGCATGTGCGTCTGGTTCCGTTAGTGTTCTGACTAACTCACTCGCACATTTATGGCTTGTACTTGGTTCTGTATTTCTATCATCTTCGCAAGTCTAACAGGTGAGAGAAATTTAAGTTTAAGTTATTAGCATTATACATTTAGTTACTTTAATTTCATAATAACACAGTGAGCTAATCCCGGAATATAGTAAATATATATATACTTACTGGCCACTTTATAGGACACACCTTGCTAGTACTGGGTTGGACTCCCTTTTGCCTTCAGAACTGCCTTAATTCTTCGGTATCATAGAATCAACAAGATGCTGGAAACATTCCTCAGAGATCTTGGTCCATATTGACATGATAGCATCACTCAGTTGCTGCAGATTTGTCGGTTGCACATCCATGATGCGAATCTCTCGTTCTACCACATCCCAAAGGTGCTCTATTGGATTGAGATCTGGTGACTGTGGAGGCCATTTGAGTACAGTGAACTCATTGTCATGTTCAAGAAATCAGTTTGAGATGATTTGAGCTTTGTGACATGGCGCGTTATCCTGCTGGAAGTAGCCATCAGAAGATGGGTACACTGTGGTCATAAGGGGATGGACATGGTCAGCAACAATACTCAGGTAGGCTGTGGCGTTTAAACGATGCTCAATTGGTACTAAGGGGCCCAAAGTATGCCAAGAAAATATCCCCCACACCATTACACCACCACCACCAGCCTGAACCGTTGATAAAAGGCAGAATGGATCCATGCTTTCATGTTGTTTACGCCAAATTCAGACCCTACTATCCGAATGTCGCAGCAGAAATTGAGACTCATCAGACCAGGCAAAATGTTTCCAATCTTCTATTGTCCAATTTTGGTGAGCCCGTGCGAATTGTAGCCTCAGTTTCCTTTTCTTAGCTGACAGGAGTGGCACCCGGTGTGGTCTTCTGCTGCTGTAGCCCATCTGCTTCAAGGTTCGACGTGTTGTGCGTTCAGAGATGGTCTTCTGCATACCTTGGTTGTAACGAGTGGTTATTTGAGTTACTGTTGCCTTTCTATCATCTTGAGCCAGTCTGGCCATTCTCCTCTGACCTACGGCATCAACAAGGCATTTACTGAACTGCCGCTCAATGGATATTTTCTATTTTTCGGACCATTCTCTGTAAACCCTAGAGATGATTGTGCGTGAAAATCCCAGTAGATCAGCAGTTTCTGAAATACTCAGACCTGCCCGTCTGGCACCAACAACCATGCCACGTTCAAAGTCACTTAAATCACCATTCCTCCCCATTCTGATGCTCTGTTTGAACTTCACCAAGTCGTCTTGACCTTGTCTACGTGCCTAAATGCATTGAGTTGCTGCCATGTGATTGGCTGATTAGATATTTGCGTTAACGAGCAGTTGAACTGGTGTACCTAATAAAGCGGCCAGTGAGTGGTATATACAATGCATCCGGAAAGTATTCATACCCCTTCACTTTTTCCACATTTTATTATGTTACAGCCTAATTCCAAAATGGATTAAATTAAAAAAATTCCTCAACATTCTACACACAATACCGCATAATGACCAAGTGAAAAAAGTTTTTTAGAATTTTTTGCAAATATTTTAAAAATAAAAAACTAAAATATCACATGTACATAAGTATTCACACCCTTTACTCAAAACATTGTTGAAGCACCTTTGGCAGCAATAACAGCCTCAAGTCTTCTTGAGTATGATGTTACAAGCTTGCCACACCTATTTTGGGGCAGTTTCTCCAATTCTTCTTTGCAGATCGTCTCAAGCTCCATCAGGTTGGATGGGGAGCGTCGGTGCACAGCCATTTTCAGATCTCTCCAAAGATGTTCAATCGGGTTCAAGTCTGGGCTCTAGCTGGGCCACTCAGGGACATTCACAGACTTGTCCCAAAGCCACTCCTTTGTTATCTTGGCTGTGTGCTTAGGGTCGTTGTCCTGTTGGAAGGTCAACCTTCGCCCCAGTTTGAGGTCCAGAACGCTCTCGAGCAGGTTTTCATTAAGGATCTCTCTGTACATTGCTGCATTCATCTTTCCCTTGATCCTGACTAGTCTCCCAGTCCCTGCTGCTGAAAAACACCCCCACAGCATGATGCTGCCACCACCATGCTTCACTGTAGGGATGGTATTGGCCAGGTGATGAGCAGTGCCTGGTTTCCTCCAGACATGACGCTTGGCATTCAGGCCGAAGAGTTCAATCTTGGTTTCATCAGACCAGAGAATTTTGTTTCTCATGGTCTGAGAGTCCTTGAGGTGCCTTTTGGCAAACTCCATGCGGGCTGTCATGTGCCTTTTACTGAGGAGTGGCTTCCGTCTGGTCACTCTACCATAAAGGCCTGATTGGTGGAGTGCAGGAGAGATGGTTGTCTTTCTGGAAGGTTCTCCCATCTCCACAGAGGAACACTGGAGCTCTGTCAGAGTGACCATCAGGTTCTTGGTCACCTCCCTGACCAAGGCCCTTCTCCCCCGATTGATCAGTCTGGCCGGGCGGCCAGCTCTAGGAAGGGTCCTGGTGGTTCCAAACGTCTTCCATTTGCGAATGATGGAGACCACTGTGCTCGTTGGGACCTTCAATGCTGTAGACATTTTTTTGTACCCTTCCCCAGATCTGTGACTCGATACAATCCTGTCTCGGAGGTCTACAGACAATTCCTTGGACCTCATAACTTGGTTTGTGCTCTGACATGCACTGTCAACTGTGGGACCTTATATAAACAGGTGTGTGCCTTTCAAAATCATGTCCAATCAATTGAGTTTACCACAGGTGGACTCCAATCAAGTTGTAGAAACATCTCAAGGATGATCAGTGGAAACGGGATGCACTTGAGCTCAATTTTGAGTGTCACAGCAAAGGGTGTGAATACTTATGTACATGTGATATTTAATTTTTTTATTTTTAATACATTTGCAAAAAAATTAAAAAAACTTTTTTCACTTGGTCATTATGCGGTATTGTATGTAGAATGTTGAGAATTTTTTTTTATTTAATCCATTTTGGAATTAGGCTGTAACATAATAAAATGTGGAAAAAGTGAAGGGGTATGAATACTTTCCGGATGCACTGTATATATATATATATATATATATATATATATATATATATATATATATATATATATATATATATATATATACACACACACAGTATATGGTACTGTGCAAAGGTTTTAGGCAGGTGTGAGTTGGTATACATATATATCTATATATGTGTGTGTATATATATATATATATATATATTAATTGTTAATTGGTTAATTGTTTATTTTTTAATAATTCATAAAATACAAAGTGAGGGCAAAGCAAATCTGTTTCAAATCAACATTTGGTGTGACCGCCCTTCGCCTTCAAAACAGCATCCCGTGCCTAAAACTTTTGCACAGTACTATACAGTACATATATATATATATATATATATATATATATATATATATATATATATATATATATATATATACACTATATTCATTATATATAAAATGAAGCAATATCTATGCTACTAGAATATTATTGAGAGATAGCAAGAGATAAAAGCATAAAAGCTGACAATGTGTAAATCAATTTGTTCTGTTTTTTGCAGGGACTCGCAGTTTAACTACAGTGAGTCAGGTGTCTGTGCAGACCAGAGGCTCAATCACCATCCCATGTATCTATGATCAGAGATATCAAAACAATGTAAAATTTTGGTGTCGTGGACGATTTTTCTTTAACTGTGAGATTGTTTCAAGCACTCCTCAAGAGTCCTCAAATTCTGGTAAATGGATAATTGATGATAATAAAAAGAAGACAGTTTTTACTGTAACCATGAATAATCTAAAACCAGAGGACACAGGATATTACTGGTGTGGTATTAAAGAACCTATAAAAGATGATGTTAGCAGCCAAAGGCTGTACCTCTCTGTTACCTCAGGTTAGATACATTAACAATTCTTTTGCTTCATAAATGGATTATTTACTAAAGTAAGTATAATACAAGTACGTGCTCTTATATGCTCCCTAAAACAGACATTGGAGGATTTCAGCAGGAGGTTTTTGCTGTAGAAGGAGAAAGCGTGACTATTGCCTGTCAGTCTGAAATCAAAGGGAGGAAGAATTGGTGCAGATTAAGTACCCAGCCCACTTGTGTAGATCATTTTGGGAAAATAGATGAAACATCTGTGACCATTGATGAACGTAATTTGGATATTTTCTTTGTATCCATGGCAAGCATTAGAATGCAAAGTACTGGTTGGTACTATTGTGTTAATAATGATTTGCAAATGCCAGTTCATATCACTGTTCAAAAACCAACAACAAGAATTACTCTTACTACTACAACTATTGTGTCTGCTACTGCAAAGAGCACTGTAGTAGGTAAGAACCTCAATGTAATATGTTTACTATCTAACTGCCTTAAGCTTATTTGTAAATACTTCTTTTCAATCAATAACATATGTATGACGATTGGAAGATATATATAGAGATTATGTTATGTCCCAAGTTCTACCATACATTTCCATTTTTCTATGCCATACAAAAATACCTCTAGCTACCCATTCACAGTCCTCACTCAAGCATTCTGAAACATCTGTTTTTGCAGCTGGAGGAGTTAATGAGACAGCCCCAGCAGAGGGAAACCAGAGGTAATTATTTAAATAACCATATTGTTTACAAACTCATAGCTACACAACAGCTTCATGTTGCAGATAAAAGCAATCTGTCAAAAATGACGTAAATATCCAATGTAAAATTAGCATTAGGAGAAAGATAGAAGGGTATTTTTGAACGCCTTTCTCTCAAACTTGCACGGTTAACTTTCACTTGTTTTCCCACAATAAATTAAAGGTTTTTGAATTTGAGTCAATCACTTGTGTAAGACAACTGAAAATGCACTTTCTTTGTGTATAACCTTTTCAGTCCAACAGCCTTAAAGAAGTATCATAAAGTTCTCATCTCTTTGAGCTTATTGATTCTGGCAATACTTGGAGCCTTGTTCTCTTGGAGGATGATAGTGAAACATAGTAAGTATTCCATAGTGGTTTATGTACTGTAATTAATAAAGCAGTTTTCACAAATACAAGCGAGTGATTTCTATATTTCAGGAAAAAACAAGATGTCAGACGTCCCAGAGGTAAGCTTCACAGTCCTTTTTAATTGTAATCATTGCTTCTATATGTGTGGGGGACATCATAGTTGTTTTATTAGACTACACTTATTAGAGCTCATGTTTGTCAATGTTTGTGTTGAAAAAGAACATACTGTACATGGCCACATTTATGACCCTTTTTAAACCCAATAAGTACACTGTTGTCAATGATTACTCTAAACGCTTTCCTTGAATACCCTTCTTGCTAAAACATGCAAAAACCTTTCAATGGTACAGTTAAGACCTTTAGTGTGTGCAGTTGACTACATACAGTACTGTGTAAAGGTTTTAGGCAGGTGTGAAGTCTTTAAAGTTAGAAAAAATATATATATATACATAAAAATATGAATGTTAATTGTTTATATTTTATCAATTCATAAAATACAAAGTGAGGGCAAAGCAAATCTGTATCAAATCAACATTTGGTGTGACCACCCTTCGCCTTCAAAACAGCATCCCGTGCCTAAACCTTTTGCACAGTACTGTAGATATGGCAGTTATCTGACATTTACTGCATTTTGGTCCTTAGAAATGTCCTGATGCTGCTGCCACTGAGCCAGAATTAACATACAGCACTGTGCAATACCACATCAACAATGCCTCAGGGCAGGTAAAGCCATACATGTCGCCTCTTCTACACAATCAGACAATGTACTGTAAATAAATAAAAAAGAATGTTCATTTTGAAGTTGTATATTTTTATCTGAATAAAGGGAAGGAATCATTGAAACAACAAGGTGCATTACCCTCCACATTGTGACCAATGAGAGACCTTAACATAAATTTTATAATTCAGGGTCCATGTGATGGTGAAGGTGAATCAAATGTGACTTATAGCACCGTCACAGCTAAACAACGCGGGACGGCTGAGAGGGTACATCAACATACAGTCTATAGCATACCCATAATGTTTATTAAAACATAATGTATACTATTATGTATTAAGCATAATCTGTATGTTATTACTTATACTGATACATAGAACTCGTCCCCAAGAGCAAGAGCCAGTGGTGTCCCTGTCATTGCCAACATGTTAGATATATTTGTTGTTATTGTGGAATTTGACTGTGGTTAAGGCCTGGAAACTGTTCCGAAAATATATTTCATATAGTGAAAATGTACTCTGCCTTCCTGCTAAGTTTTGTGTTCCTCTCTCAGTCAGTTCCAGCAGATGCCAATGTGGTCTACGATGCGGTGGCCTCACGCCAGAAATAAAGCATTACAAATAATAAACAACTTTTGCCACATTTGATAACATTTTGCCTATTGTTTCACATGTTGCACTTTTACTGGAATACTAATAGTGATAATAAATTGCTAATGCGGCACTATAGAACTAAATTGTAAAATACTTTTAACTGCAATTTAGATGCTTAAAATTGTATTGAGAAAAAAAACATAAAACTACTTGGTCCAACCACATTGAACAGTTTTCTATAAGTGAAAGGTTCACTCTATCACCAGCAGAGGGTAGACACATCAAAATTACTTGGTCCCAGAACGCTCATAATAAGGACATGGAAACATGGCTCTACGCTACAATATAAGTAAATAATAACTTGCATTGACTTACTTTGTGGCTGTGCTCTTAGGTTAATGCCTTCGAGCCAGTTGCACACAAGCAGAATGAAGATGCGTATGCGCAGAATGGAGATCTGTATGCGTAAATAGAAGCTTTGTAACTTGCGTGAGACAATTCCTCTCATGAAAAATCGCATCCCTTTTGCTCACAGAAATAAGTTGTAATTATAATTTTTACAGATACAAGATTTAAGTCACTAATTGCATCCTTTTACAAACAGAAATGAGTGGCACATCTTTATTCTACAGATGCAAATTTAAAGTGACTAATTTAGCTCCATAGTTGTTGTTTTTTTTAACTAAGAAGTGATGAAGTACACATATTAAATATACACATCTCAATATACCCAATGTTTTATTTTTTCATTTTTATTTTCAAAGATTTCACTATGGTCTTCTTAATTTTACTCAGGCATGTGTTTGACTTGTCTGGGTCCTAAAATGGGATCGGTTCAGCTTTCGTTTCTTTACGGTCTCCTTCAGTTCGCCCTCCAACTGGTGAAGCCTGTCATTGCAGAACAGTGTTAAAACCATCCACTTTAAAGTAATTTTACTTCCCGCTAGCCGCATCTTTGTCCGGTAAGCTCAACTCATCTTTCTCATGTCTAAGTTGGTGTGTTTGGCTTATTTAGCTAGTGGTTGTTGGCTATGCGAAACGATAAATTGCAACATATGCGGCCACGCTTTTCACGCTTAGTTACAGTGAGTTAACGTTAGCGCTCACTCGGTGCCTGTGTAGTGAAGCTAGCCTGGCGTGCTATATCCAGTAACGTGGTATGTAAGCATATCAGAGTACCCAACCCAAGTCGATCGTTTGTGCCAGTCAACGTAGCTGCCCGTTGTTGTTATAAAATTAGGCTGATAATGTCTGGGTATCAAATGCTGTTTGTCGCGTAGCGCCATACAATAGCTAGCTAGTATGTCGTAGCCAACGTTACACCCAACATTTGGGACTACAACCCCTTCTACTAGAAGTTCAAGTACACCTGATAGCATTTGATTTATTGTCAATTTCTCATGAATGGCCATTGACTGAATGTGGTTTAATAAAGGATATAAAGACAATGTTCCCTTTTCATGCTTACCAGTTGCTTTGTTTAAGTTTAGTAGTAGTTAACGTGGGATATGCCAAAATGGCTTCCTTCAGCTAACCTTGGCCACCTGCTGTATGACATATGCGTTTCGTTTGTGGCCGTTAGTGTTAGTCAGGTGTTAGTCAGATTCCAATGTAATACCTTATTGCGATTCCCAGAACTATGCTGTAAAACTATTAACGTTTGTCAGTAACTTAATGTCGTCTACTGTTGGCCTGAATATCAGTGTAATAAATGTTGCTATCATAGGTAGCTGACATCACCAACAGAGGCTACTTGTTGGTTTTTACAAAAGATAACACTTGACTAGATGCTATAAACCGTATGTCATGTCAACCATAATATCAGGCCAGATATTGCCTAAGGCATTGATGGATTTAAAGCCAGAGTCAAACTATTTACGCATGAAACCCACTTGCTGGGACAGCTGCCTGGAGCTATCAACTCACATGTGTAGTGCCTATTGAAACCATGCAGCTTGCTGTGTCGATAGGCAACCATGTAGCTTGCTGTGCCCGGGGCAGACTGAGTAGGTTTTGTTGAAGGCCGCCTAGAAAAATGTCAGTGCAGATCATGGAACATTGATGTTTTCACTTATCAAACCTATTCAGAAAACATGTCGCTGCCAGGGAAGCTGTGCTTGGAGCTGATAGTCTTATGCATGCGGCCACACCCCTTATTGTGTAGAGTAGAAAATCTACTCACCAGCTAGTTGGGTGCAAATATTGGGTATTTAGGAATTGTTTAGTTCTCTTTTGCATTGAACCTGTCCTGAACTGTTTTGATTTTCTAATTGCTACATTGAAGGTTTATCTGTATGTTTATACTAAACCTTGTTTCAATCTGTATATCTTTCTTCTGCCTGCAGGTAAAATGGCTGTGCCTCCATCATATGGTGATTTGGGCAAATCTGCCAAAGACATTTTCAACAAAGGCTATGGTACGGCTTCTTAAATTTCACAGTAAATCAAGCTTTGTCAAATAGTATAGATGGCACTTTCCCTTTGAAAAGAGACATGTGATGGGCCTCTGGTACAGTTAATGAACTTTTTTTGTCTTCAGGGTTCGGCCTTGTGAAACTTGATGTCAAAACAAAGTCTGCCAGCGGAGTGGTAAGCTAATAATAATAATAATTAAAAAAATGCTTTGTGGAGAATAAACTTTTCTCAAAAAGCAAGCGTTTAAGTTTGTAGTACAAAAATGATGTTGTTTGTTTCTGCATGTTCTTCAGGAATTTAAAACAGCTGGCTCCTCCAACACTGACACCAGCAAAGTGGCAGGCAGCCTGGAAACCAAATATAAGAGGTCAGAATATGGCCTGACCTTCACCGAGAAGTGGAATACTGACAACAGCCTTGGAACAGAGATCACTGTTGAAGATCAGGTACATGTACACAATGTATCCCACAACAACCTACTCTATATGGTCCACACAAGTCCTACTGCAGCGTCTCATAATCTGGCTAATACTAAAGATGAAAAGCAACCCCTTTAAAAAGCAAATTAAGGGTTGTAAATAATTTTTCTCTTCTGAGCCCGACTGTTTCGCTTTAAAACGGTGACCTGCCCCCGTTTTCTCAATTTCTAGGCGCCAATATCTATCGAGTCTTATATGTAATTTAACAAAGCTTTTGCGCTGTTAAAATCAAGGTAATTATAGGACTTGTAAAAATCTAATGATTTGTATTTTAAATCAATATGTAACACATGCTGATGATCTCTGCAGACAACTGGGTAACAATCCCAAAGATGGTTACAACATAAATGTACCAACCTAATGGTACTTAATGCTAATCAATGATGTTGATACCGGTAGGATGATCAGAGATGAAGTTATGTGTCCATAAGATTTTTTTCAATGTTGATTTTCAACTTGATTATACACAGCAAATATGAATGATGTACCTGAATGTGGAAGATGTTTTTATCTTTATTCTTACAAAACATGTGGAAACGGTGATTAAAGTGAAGTTTTCTTACATCTTGAAGGCTCACGGTCATGTAAATAATATGAATTTGATTCTTGACCTATTTTGATGAATTTCCTCTGCCTAAAACTTTTTGTAACATTAATAAGTAAGCTCTTCCAGATCCTGTAAAATAAATTCCTTTTAGGAAGTGACCAAGTACCTTGTAGTTTTGATTTGGGCAATCAAATTACTTAATGTGTTTTAAACAGATGTTGTTGCTGATTGAAATGGTTAAGGAAGGGATTAAAAAAATATAGATTTTATTTGGCTGAAAGAGGAATAAATTAGGCAGAGGTTAATGCCTTTACTATAAGTTGTCTTTAAATAAACATTTGCGACATCTTGCTTACCACAACTCATTTTCTGTCATCAATTCTGCTAGATTGCCAAAGGACTGAAGCTGACCTTTGACACAACTTTCGCACCAAATACCGGGTAGGTTACGATGAGTGCTTGACTTCGTAGAAACGGTCATTTATGGCCGAATTCAGGCCATCTCAGTTACATGACCCAGAGGATAGTCTATGCCATAAGACACACCACGTAGCCCTGGAACAAGGCTTCTCTCCATCATGACTGACACTAGGAACATGATCTGTGCTGCACAAACACGTACTCCAGGCATAATGTATTTTATAGTCTTCGTAAGATTTGTCCCTCCTTGGAACTCTGTGTGGTTTACTGGTTACAGTAAACTAACAAACTTGCAGCGTCTAGGTTTGAAGATGTTTACTTCCCTTGGGAGATAACCTCGAGGGTATGACCTCAGGGCCCTGGTCGGACTAAAATCGTATAGGCTTTCTGGGAAGTAGAAATCATGTGAGGAGAATGGAAGAGGCCAAGTAGTTACACATGACTCCGTAGAGGGGTCTCCTCTTTCAAAAGGAGGGAGAGGGGGAGGTGCATGTCCACTGAAAGCTGCTCCAGATGTCAGGTTAGAACTCTTGATAAGTGTCATGTAGCATTAACACAGGACAATAACCCTCCCCGGTCCTCTATTTACTATCTGAGCTGGCCATGATATATCTACTTTAACTGTGTGTCACTGCTTTATACTAGTATTAACAGAGCCCTAAATTCTCTTTATACAATTGCCTTAAATGCTTCTTTTATCAATCTGGACTATTCTAGGAATAGGTTTATTATTGCTTTTTAAACATTTTAAAATTATTGTAGTCACCGTTGTAATTAACCGTGGCAATATTGTGCTTTCATCAACAGCAAGAAAAGCGGTAAAGTGAAGACAGCATACAAGCGAGAATATGTCAACCTTGGCTGTGACGTTGACTTTGACTTCGCTGGCCCCACCATTCACGGAGCAGCTGTCGTTGGCTTCGAGGGCTGGCTTGCCGGTTACCAGATGACGTTTGACACCGCTAAGTCAAAGATGACCCAGAACAACTTTGCTATCGGCTACAAAACCGGGGACTTCCAGCTGCACACCAACGTGTACGTAAGAGTTAGTTATAGAAGTTTTCTGTACGTTATTCTATGTTTACTTGAAAGATTGATTCTTTATTTCACCTACTATTAAGCATAGGGGAGGTCCAAATTTGAAGAAGTAAAAGTGACTCCTGCCAATCAATAGGTGAACTGAATGTCTCCTCTCTCCTTGTTGCAGGAACGACGGCGCAGAGTTTGGAGGCTCCATCTACCAGAAAGTGAGTGACAAGCTGGAGACGGCTGTCAACCTGGCCTGGACTTCCGGCAGCAACAACACGCGCTTCGGCATCGCCGCCAAGTTTCAGCTGGACAAGGACGCGGCCCTCAGCGTGAGTAGCCAGCAGCCATTCTAAAAGCTACCTGCAGATGGGATCCCATGATTTCCCCAACCTTACCCTTTCCCAAATAGCATGGCTCTTTCCATTATGCAGACACTTCATGGCCTCAAAATAATTTAATGATTCATTATTTATCTAGAAATTTTAATCTTTGTGAGGTTGTCTGCACAACTCCTTTAGACCTCTCCATGACTACTAACTTGTTCACCAACTAGTATTACGTGATTAGTTCTACTACTGCAGTGGTCATTGGCAAAATTGTTTAGAGCAAGGAAAGATCTCTGACATCCAACTTTATTTTTCCAGGCTAAAGTAAATAACACCAGCCTGGTTGGTGTTGGCTACACCCAGACACTCAGACCAGGTAAGACCAAGTTTGTGTTACTACAGGAACTGATGTAATTCTGTCTACCTGATTGACCCACCGTTAGTTTGATATTCGGCCTTGCTTAGTCTTTCTATAAGTAATCCAGCCCTTCTATTTCAGCATTTCTTCTCCTTTAGTTTGTAGAATTATGGTGGTGAATGAGAGTGGGCTTTGCTGCTTCATCACCACAAATTATATTCACCTTTTTAACAGAAGTAGGAGTATAATCAGATTTGCACTAAAATGTGAAGCAAAGTGAATGTCACTTTATCTGGGTATAAAGCATTTACCTTCCACTGAGATATTGTGGATTGTGGTTACCCTCGACTGGCCTCGTCAGAACAAAGTTGTCTCTACTGCTGCGGCTGCTGTATACTCAATCTAATTTTAGACCTGTGTGGTGCACTACCTTTTCTATTGGCGTACTGGCACCCCTCACACTGCAACACTTACTGCCATATAGTATTTAAGACCGAATCCATGTTCTTGGTAGTTAATACTGTTCCAAGTTATTCGCTTGAGCTAAGTTCAGTAAAGTGATAAACGTGATGACCCATTTCCTCAGCGCTGATCTGTGTTTTACTTCTGCTGTCTTACTTTTGCAGGTGTGAAGCTCACCCTGTCCGCCTTGGTTGACGGAAAGAGCATCAACGCTGGAGGCCACAAGCTGGGTCTGGGGTTGGAGCTAGAGGCCTAAGGTGTTCTCCTGTCAACAGGGACGAGGGAATATCAGACGAATCTGGCCTTATCCAAACCAAACAAGCGGGGGAAGTATCTTGAAGGGATTTGTTCAAAAGCTACAACAACAAACTGTCATTTGTCTAGTACCATTCCAAGACAGTGCTCTCATTATTGGTACAGCTTCCTTTATGGTCTTCTTTTATAGTCATTTGCATTCAAAGGACACACTGGGGGGTTGCTAATTTATACACCTTTCATTTTAACTGGCCTCCACTGCAATGACAAGGAAAATCAGAACTGAACTTTTTTGTTACCCCAGTTGAGTCGCCACTGGCTTCTTTTGTAAGGTCTCTGACACATCCAGTGTTGTTGCACATCAGTTGATGGTCATTTGGATTGTGCTTGGTCATACCTTTTAAGATTTCACCATTTTAATGATCATCTGATATTCCTTTGTCGCCAGAGCTCTTATTTACAACCATGTTATTCAGTACACTAGGCAACTTCCACTATTATTTAAATACTGTCGTAGCGTTTTTATTTTTTCTTCCCATGCACAGGACGAGCTTAAGCCATGTTGTACCATTTTTGCTTTAGTGTCGGCCTACAGGGTTGGAGACGTTCCATCAAAGTTGTACACGAAGCCCTCCCTTAACCTGGGCAGGTTTTGGGTGGCTTAATCTTTGGTCTATACGTTTTCAGAGGAACCTGTATACTTGACCGGCCTGGCAATCTATTTAGTTTTCTTTGTGGCAGGTGTCAAAAGGGGGGTTTATGGTTCACAGTAACGCCAAACCAGATAATTGTCTGGATGTGGTGCGCGTTCCATGGGACACTCTTGGTGACGTTATCTTGTCACTGCGCAGCTGAGATGGTGCTCACTGGAATCATTGGAGGTCCTTATGTGTATGTTTTAACTTTTCAATAAAGTCTTTGAACTCTGTTTTTATTTTGTGACGCTTTTGTTGGAAGTAATGTCGTTTTATCCATTTAGCATGTCCACACTTTTTTTTTTTTTTGTCTAATGTAGTATTTGATAATGAAATAAACACTTGCTAAATACATAGTATACTTAGTATACGCCTGCATAGGAGTAACCATTTGACGGATTCTCAATGAATTGAATAGATCAAGTAACCTGTAATGCAATTCACACAGCACTAAATTGTCTCTTAGCTTGCCATATTTTCTATACCTTGGTCAAGTACCACAAAGTGAGATGAAATGAAACATCACTAACCCTGTCTACAAATGAATTCAAGTCAAACGTTTGGGGGATTATTATTGGAGACAAACACATGTTGTATTGCCTGGTGATTGTCCTTGACAGAGGGAAGAGTGAAAGAGGTCAAGTAATTGTGTGTGTGTCAGCAGGCTGTCCTGTTTGCTTAGCTTGTCTGACTGAAGGCAGGGTTACAATGACCATTGCTGCTGAGGTGTTCTAAATGTAGACCTTGTTAAAATGCCTTTCTGGAAGTGGCTGAGGAGGCTGAACACAGTTGAGACACACCTTTGTTGGTGTTCAGAAGGTCAAATGCAAGTTGTATTCGAGAAAATGTATTAATACTAACCATCAGGACAAGAAGATGGGAATTGTTCCCTCCCAAGGAATAAGGATACCCTTTCTTAAAACTACATTCAATTTTTGACATGCTGTTTTTTTCTTTAGTTCATTTTGTCAGTTATTTGTGACATGCGAAACTGAAACATGAAATGTATCATGAAATGTAACACCTGATTAGCATGGCATAAAACACAGCAGTAAAAGTACTTTTGAAATTGCATTTATTTCTCAGCTCATTCAGGGATCGACATTCACAGTGCATTGGAGAAAAATGGGCCGCAAAAACAGCTTTTGATTTTTTTTTTTACATTCACTATTTCTCAATTGTATCGATGCATGTAGGGCTGCAATATATACTGTAAACATAGCTTTTAATCTTGCAAAGCTTATGTGTACATGGAGGTCATTTATCATGCTGTTTGTAAGAAAATGTAATTATTGCCTGTGTAACTACTGATCATTCTTAACGTAAGATTTGGTCTCAGCTTTCTACTATACATTTGACAATCTTCACTTGACTTTGTCATCTGTACCTCCAGATCCAAGCTCCAATTTCATATCCTTCATCTTTGCAGGCTCATCTTTGGGATCCTTGCTCTGTATTTCCAGTATAGTTTTGGAAACGTCTACGTGTTCAGGTGCTGTGTCTTCCGGAAAATCCATCGCTGCCTTCTCCTTGCTCTGAACACTTTCCACCTTTTCAGTTTGGTCTTTAGTATCATTTGTTTTCTCAGACTCTTTGCTTGTCTCGGCTATTGCCTGGGCAGCAGTGCTATCGGCCACATGCAGCTGGGAGTCATTGATCACTGTAGCATCAGACATCAATTTCTCTGGTGCTGATGAATCTGTGACCACTGTTATACATTTGTCTTGACCGCTTCCTTTTTTATCGCCCTCTTTAGGAATGGCAGTCATATCAGTTATAGGAGATACTTCAACCTTTGCCTTATGCGCCACCAGGTCATCTTCTGTATTCTCAACTT
Source organism: Galaxias olidus (assembly GCA_026901105.3). NCBI lineage: Eukaryota > Metazoa > Chordata > Actinopteri > Galaxiiformes > Galaxiidae > Galaxias > Galaxias olidus. The sequence goes on from JAPMUY010000845.1 coordinate 51,334, forward strand.
TGGTTTTAGGAGTTTCATCCTTAGTAGCACTTGTTGCGTCATCGTCTTTCCTTATTTCCTTTACTTCTGTTTCAGGAATATTTGTCACCTTTTCCTTATCTACTTCAAGTGTTTTACTTGATCGTTCAGACTCTTTCATTGGCTCTGCTGTTGCCTGGGTAGCAGTGCTATCTTGCACCAACTGCTTGGTGTCTTTAACAGTAACATCAGCTAACAATTTCTCTGGTGCGGATACATCTGTAGCCACTGTTTTAGATTTGTCTTGACCGCTTTCTCTGTCATCTTCCTTGTTAGGAATGGCAGTCTTATCAGTTATAGGAGATACGTCAACCTTTGCCTTATGCTCCACTAAGTCATCTTCTGCATTCTCAACTTTGGTTTTAGGAGTTTGATCTTTTGTAGCACTTTTTGCGTCATCGTCTTTGCTTATTTCCTTTACTTCTGTTTCAGGAATGTTTTCCATCTTTTCCTTAATCTCATCGGGTGTTTTACTTGGCATTGCTTGTGCTTTCTCGTCTTCTGTTGCCTTTACTGCCTCTGTTGTCTCATCAGATGGCCTGCCCATTATCTCTGCAGTGGACACCGTGGTTTCCTCACCATTTGCTGATGTGGAAAGGAGTGACTTGCCTTCTACTTTCACAGCGCTGCTTGACTGTGTGTCCTGAAACTCTCGATCAGTAGTTTCTTTCTCCATGTCCTTTCCTGTCAATGTGGCAGTATTTTCAACTGCTTTAATTTCATGCCCTCCGTCTTCATTCATGGTTTCCATAGTATCACATTTCTCCCTTTCCAACTCACTAGGAATGTCAAGTTTCTGGGCAACACTTATTGTAACTTCATCGTATGTTTCGTCTTGAACATCTGTTTTCTCGTCTGAATTGTGCTGTGCTTCCTCACCTCTCTCGCCTTGTTCTTCTACAGCTGGGCTAATATCCCCTTCTCTGTTGTCCACTGGCTGTGCTGGTTCAACATGCTGACGGTCAGACACTGGCTCACCCTCTTCTCTCTCTCCCCCCTCTTCCCTTGTCGAATCGCCATCCTCCCCCTCATGGGTCCCATTTTCCACACACTTCTCCTCGTCCACATCTCCACCAACGGCCTCATCAGACCCTGTCTCCTCAAAGTCAGACATCTCAATCTCTCTAGTTGTTTCAGTGATGATCTCCTCTACAAACTTATACTGGGGCTCGGCTCTCCTGTTGGGCCCCCCGTGCCGGGTCAGGCATGGAAGGGTGAAGACAGGGGACTGCCGATAGATGTAAGGCATGGAGACGTGTGTGTCTGTTACCGTTAGCAGACGTGTCTCCTCACCTTCTAGGAGTTTCCTACCAGATTAGAAGAAAACATATTTGAATCACTGACTGAATGTTTATTTTTTGGTGGTTAAAACAGTTAAGGTTAGAGGTTAAATCTGTCAACTTATTGCAATATCCATGTGATTAGTTTATGGGTCTGGCAGAAATAGCGTAGATAGCCAGCCTGTAAAAGATGAAAATCCAATGTATTTTACCTGTAGGAAAGGATCTCCATGTCCAACGCCATCTTGACATTCAAAAGATCCTGATATTCTCGTAGATGGCCGGACATGTCAAATTTGGCACTTATCAATTCATTTTCCAGCTGTTTGATGGTGTCCTGGTCGAATAGAAAGATGCTTTAGCATATGAATGGTTCTATATTGTTAGGCTATTGTTTATTCACACCAAAGCAGTGATAATTCTTATGAAAGGCATATAGAAAGAAGCACAATTCAACATCACATACTATATTACCTGATAAATCAGGAGTTCCTCGTCGTGCCTCTCCTCTACTTCACTGAGTTGTCTCTCCAGTGCTTCCCGCGTGCCTTTTGCGCAGTCTAGTTCAATGTTCTTTGCCTGCAGGCGGCGTCGGTGCTCTTGGATTTCTAGTTGGGTTGCTTTTAGTACTTCTCTCTTAGTCTCAGCTGCCTCGGTTAATTTTGCTAACTGAGCTCGGAAACTTTCTTCTGCTTTGTGTATGTCCGTAACAGCATGGCCTTCAAGCTGCACCCGAATATCCCGTAGAGTTGCAGTAAGGTCTGATTTGCCGAAGTCCTGAGCTTCGCCTTGTGTCTGAACTTCTTGGATCTGAGCCATCATCTCCGACACCTCAGCTTCGTGGTTTTTCTTCAGGAATTGCATCTCATCCACCAGCGACTGTGATTTCTTGTCCAACTGTAGTTTAGCTTGGTAAGCGACACTGATGTCGTTTTTCAGCAGCATAATGCTCTTCTCGGCATCTTCACGGTTACGCGCCTCTCGTTCATATTTTCCCCGCAGGCTTGACACATCTTCTTTTAGGTTATGATGTTCAAGCTCTATCTGATGTTTCTGGTGAGTGATTTCCTGAATCATTTTCCTCAACTCCATGAGTTCAGGTTCGTACTCTTGTTCTAAAGTAGAAGTATCTGCCTTTGCCCTGATATCCACTATTTCCTTTTCAAGCAGTTGATTCTGGTGCTCCAAACGACGTACCTTGTCTATGAACCCAGAAAAACGGTCGTTCAGACCATGGAGCATTTCTTTTTCGTTCATTTTCGTCAACACTCCGGAAAAAGGGTTTATTAAATCGAGGTTCTCAGTCACTTTTTCTGCCATGTCGAATTCCATTTTCATTGCTGCATTACAATGTGAAACACTCAGATTCGGTTTGTACTGAAAGTACATAGCCTGAGTTTTCCTATGCGAAAAATTCGACATATCCTCCTCTCTATGGCTCAGACTGCTGCTATACATCAGCAGTAAAGGTGTAGAGTGGAGGCAGCCCTCTAGCCTTTTATACCTGCCGCTGTTCGCTCGCTATGCAAAATGGAACTGTCCATGGTGCTGAAAATGTTTAGAATCAGCTGTTGGATTGGTGGTTTGCCAAATTCTCCTTAACGCCATCGTGTCTTTTCTCATCACAACATGCTTTTTTTCGTAGACAGCAGTGACGTATACGAACAAGAGTGCTTGATAGATTTTGTAAGATCACCCATCCCTCGGCTTAAGTAACACAAACACACACACACACACACACACACACACACACACCCACGCACACAGAGACACACAAGCACGAAACATTTGTAAAAACTATATTCTTACTTTGCAGGCCTAATTATCGATTTTATCAGGTGTAATACAGACCTAATTAATGCTCTGATATATTTGTTTACATGTGAATGGTCGTTGCATATGCACATATAGTGTCGTTGAATGACCCCAGACCTATAACATATCTTTTTTATGACAAACAGGACCTCAAACTTGCACCCTTAACAAACGTCTATAAATGGAAAATGGTGAAGTCAGCCTGACAGATACAGGCAGCTGAAAAGCCAGAAAACAAGCAAATGGCCTGGATGGGTTCCAACAATGCAGTCTTCTTCCTTAGTAACAGGCTATGCGTCTGTGATCTCAGCATGGTTTTGTTCTGTTCACATTACAACGATGCGTTTATAGACGTACAATACAGCCTACAGTTTATAATAAAGTCTTATTTTCAATTTGGACAAATATATAATATAAATACTTTTATTATTTTTTGTTGGACAATGTCAAGTAAAGGCTCAACCTCTGTGACTGGATAACGTACATTTTCAAAACAATCCATTATAGATGGGTGCCAAAACAACTTCATGGTGACCCTGAGAACTGACCAATGTTGCTGTTTCACCAAAACCTTCAGTATGACTTAGTTCCATTTTAGTATGTTTATGATAATCATTTGAATCACTTTTGGTTCCTTATAATGTAGGGTGTAAAAAGAGCTGGATTGGTCCACTTACTTGTGTGCTCCATGCACATGTAAATACAGTATGTAAAGGGCCTACACAAAAGATAAACAAAAGCCTGGCAACCTTTGCTGCACACCATGACTATGTTGCTGTCTTTCCCATATTGATCAATGGCAAAGGGTATTTGGTATGTGTCACCTCATATTTATACCCTGGTGAAACATGTCTTGTGTGCCTACTAGATGCTTTTGATGATCAATATAAATGGCAAAATACTTCAATTAAAGAGTTATTTAAAAAAAAATCAAAGGTTACCATTACATGTTATTTAGAAAATTATGGAAGCCTATTTACGCAAATGTGATTAAACAAATCCTGTAAGTGATTATAATGAGTTAGTATTGGCGTGCTCACCTCAAACATAAATACTTTATAGCACATGTCCCAAAAATACACAATAAACAAAGATGTCAACTGTCACAAATAAGTATGTACTACTTTTATTTTTAGTGGAGCAGCAAGAAACACAGCCTTTTAGCCTTTTAGCCTAACCTTTTCCTATAAATACACACCATGCATGCAGTTAACATATTAATACAAAAACTGTAAATATTGATAATCACATTGATAACACTGATAATAGTCATTGATAATAGTCACATTTTCCAAAATTATGTCAAACCTTTAATAAAGTGCTGACTGAGTTTGTCCAGAGAGTGTCTATTTAATAGGACTCAAACAACACCTCACTTGACCGAGTCAATGAACTCAGAGATCTGATAGGGGTCACTTCCTGCTCTGTTTGCCCTGAGCACTTTGAGGAGTCGGGCCCTGCAATAATTCCACTCTGTGGAGATATTCCCAAGTCTCATCCCCTCTTTATACTGGCTGACAGCGACTGCCTCTGCACCCAGCCGGTACATGTGGAAATCTCCATACATCCGATGCCAGGCCTGTCGGTCTCTGGAGGCCAGGTCTGGTCGGGACCACAGCTCCTGGAACTTTTCCTCTGCCTTCTTAGCATCACTTATTTCTGCATAGCGTACAGCAAGCTCCAGCTATACAGAAGATTTTGTAGAATCAGTTTTTGTCAAAGTTTACTTTACTGGCATCTTGGTGATATTATATTACTAATATAAACAATTTAGTGTATCTCGGGAGACTGTTGGGCAAATTGAATTTAAAAGATGAAATATATATACACTATTTAAAGTAATGATGTAGGCTACGGGTTGTTTTTTAAGTCTAACCTGTGAATAAATGTGTGCGGGGTTGAGTCGTTGTGCCTCCTCCAGATGGCAAACACAACGTTTGATCAATGTCTGGTCATGGGGGTCACCGCTCTTACAGGCCTTCCAGCGGTAGTTGTTGGCTATTTCATGATGCAGACGGGAAGAGTTTGGTGCCCTCTGGAGCATCTGCTTAAGTACTGCTAGAGCCTCGTCAAAACATTCCTCCTTCTTCATAAACCTACTCACCTGGGTAAGCAAACACACAGGGTGCTGATTTGAAATAACTAAATTGAACATTCCTTAAATGCATAATTGATTATGAACTAAATAACAAATTATGTTCTAGGCCAGCTCTCTGACAGTCATTATGTCAAAAATGTGTTACACTTTATGACATATTAAGCAATTAGGAATTTACGTTGTCATTCCAATTTAACAATAATAGACTGTAAACAATAAAAGGCCTGTGCTTTGTATCAACAAATGTTATTTTGAACCTGCAGCTGGACACTGAGATGGTGTGGAGCCATACTCTGGGCTTTCCTCATAAAGGTCCATGCCTCAGCATTCCTCTGGTTCTTATGGCACTTCAGCCCCAAATAGACCCGTATGATGGCATTGTCTGGGCTCAGCTGCAGAGCCTTCTTCAGTTGTTTCACAGCAGGGGAACTCTCATAATGGAGCCTTCTGTCTTCTCTGGTCTCCAGACCCTCCAGCCGGAACAGAGAAAAAGCATAGCCCTCATTCCACTCTCTGTCCTCAGGCTCCCTCTCCACAGCCTCAGCAAAGCATTCCTTTGCTCTTATGGAAGAATACAAGGACATATGTTGCTTATTAAAAGGGGAGGAGTGTTATAACAAAATCCATAAAACATATTGCACGGATCGTTGATCAGACAGCTCTGTGTCACAGTCAGGTGGTTAAGTCAAACATGATTTACAGTAGGATACATAGCTGCATACCTCATGTAGTGTTTACTGGAGAACTTTAAAAGGGACCATGCCTTTTCACTGTAGACCTCTCTCAGAAGGGGCAGCAAACAGGACGTGGGGGACGTCTGTAAAATAAGGTCCACTTTCTGAACATACTCCCTAGCCCTGACGTCCTCTCCCTTGTGATGAAGCAGCCAGGCCAAGTCTCCATATATGACCACACGCATCCTTTCGTCATTCCTGTTGTCTCGCTCCGCCCGACCCAGGTACTCCATGGCTTTGTCGTGGTCACCCATCAGGTGTTTGACGTAAGCCAGTAGGTTTAAGCTGTGCCTCTCCATGTTGCCTTCATCCCCACCCTGCTGCAGTGCATCTAGGGTTTCACAGAGTTTCACTTCCAAAAAGTTAAGGTCAGTGCCTTCTTCTTTTTCCAGATCCCATGTAAAATGACACTGCAGTTTCTGGAGCCTGTTCTCCAACCTGTTCTCCCCTTCACTGTCAAGTTAAGAATGATATGAATATATTGAGCCATTGATAATGATTGGTTAACAATATACAATAAAATTTTCAATTATGTGTATTATATAATTTTATTTATTACAAATAGAAGATACATATATTTTGTACAATATATTGTATCCCCTTATAGTTTGTCAAAGTCTGAATGTTTTTACAATAATATTCTATCCTATTACTTGAAATATTTACTCAAAACTTACTTTGTGTTCATGCTCAAAGTTCAGATTTTCTCAGTTTAGGCCAGTTTGACGGTAGAAAGGATCTGGAGAATGACTGCAATGATGGTACTGTGCAAACTGTACTCTTAAGTACTGTTCAACAGCCAATCACTGACAAGTATAACCATATGTGAGCAAGCTGCAAAATATTACAGGGATAGGTTTCACTTTCTGTACCAGGACCTGTTAAATGAAACTTAGACGATTCCAGTAACAATGTTAAATGAGTCATCTGATCAGCTACACTGAAAAAGGGGACATTTACCCTTTCATATTTACTTTTTATTTTGCCACATTGAACTAGCATTTTGATGCAGGTAAAGTAATACTCATAATGGAAATTAACGGCCAGACATGTATTGTAAAGAACTCAAAAGTATATATCCTTGTTTGGTTTTATGACTCATTAGGTAGCAAAGTACCTTTACTATGAACCTTTATCGGAGAAGGAATACTTTTGTGGCCACAACATTGTTGTTACAGCCTGTTCTTTAGAAAATAAAAAAAAATTGTTACATGTGCTGTTTTGAACAGAGTTACATAAATAACACTGTTATTGACAATTATACAAATGACAATGTGGTGGTCAAGTATAGGTGAATCAACAAAAATATTTAAATTATCACAAAAAACATTGTATTCTGTGTTGTTTTGATTTAGCTATATGCCAATAGCAATGATATCTCCTTTTATAATAAGCTCAGGAGACTTCTCATAGTATTTGTCATCATTTCTTTTTATCAGTTTCAATGAAGACAAAGGTATAGGTTCGCATTTGTTTGGCTGCTCTGCGCTCAATCGATGAGATACCAAAAATGTTTTTATAGATTCAGGCATTAACTTTGTGAAACATGAATTAAATTTACTCACCTAGGGTTGGACATTAAGAGCATGGTTATCAAGGTGGTCATCAATCTTATTCTTAACTTGTGCCTAAAACAATAATAATAATAATAATAATAATAATAATAATAATAATAATAATAATAATAATAATAAAGTTTGATAAATGTTTTTTTCTGCCTTTTAGCAATTCATAATACAAAAAGTTAAAATAATGGCATAGTTCCACAACTAATGTAATTCATTTGCATTGAGCACACATACTGTTTGTGGAGCTCCGTCTAGTGGTTGAATTGGTTATTGTCATTGGAAATATACAAACGAAACTTAAACCAAAGGCAGATAATTGTTTGTAGGGCTGTTCTACTCCAGAAAAAATGGAGTCGAGTCCGATCCCGATTCCTAATCTTGGGAGTCGATGGAATCGGCTCCTAGAGTCGACTCCTTAGAGCTTTTAAACCGATTCCGATTCCGTGTTTTGAAACTAAGCCTATACAGGAGAGGGCCAGTGTATTTCCAGAGTGTAATATATAATCAGGGTCGTAGTGCTATTTTATTAAGTACCGGAGCGCAGCAGTAATGACTATGTAAACATACAATTCTCATTAAATAACTGCAAGTCATATAAGAACAATTCAAAATTGTGTCACCGGGCCAACACCACATTGTTCAAGTGAACTGCAACAAGCATCAATTCAGTCAGTATAACCAAACTACAGCTTCTTGCTGTCGGATTTAAAGGCTATAGGGGTGACTCATAAAAACTGTCAAAGCCAATCTGGCTCGATTGCCTGGGCAACTCTGCCTGGGTGTTAAACGCACTCATAATAAAGCAACACAGGTAAACTAGGCCGACTGCTATATTTTATAATTATATAGGCTATTGTTTTATAGTATGTAACGACCACGGAGGACAACGTAACTATGTTAAAAAAGCTGCAATTTTGCACTAATCGCAAACAATAACGCACAGGGTGTTATAAATGGGTTATAGGATCCACACCTCTCGCTGCCTCTGCAGAGCCAAAAATATCCAAAAGGACAGCTCTCACCCTAGCTCTGGTCTGTTTGCCCTGCTGCCCTCCGGGAGGCGCTACAGGTGCCTCAAGACCAGAACAAACAGATTTAAAAACAGCTTCTTCCCCCAGGCAATAACCCTGCTGAACTCAAATTTGTAACCCCTGTGCAATAGTCATATAGGTATATTTATTTAATTCCGTGCAATACCTGTTAATTCCGTGCAATACCTGTATAGACGTATTTTTCAGCTGTGAATTTCATACATAGATTTAGATATTTTCTTACTGCAATGTACATAGACATGTGGATATATTTTTATCGGGACTACGTACCCATCTTATCTTATCTTATTTTATACTTTTATTTATTTTATTTTATCTTATCTCATTCCTGTTTTAATCTGTACTGCACTGTTTGGTGGTTGCTTAATCTCATTGTACCTGTGTATAATGACAATAAAGGCATTCTATTCAATCCCGAACATTTAAATACTGGTTACGTGCATGCCAATACGGTTTTTGATTCATGTTTATATTACTTATTTAACCAACCACGCTGTTACATCATCATTAGGCCTATTTGTATTGTTATTATTAGATAAAAATTTTAGAGGAGCCTTCTAGGCTACATTTATATCCGCCGCGCTGTCAGTCTTTTTTGACCGCAGATTATCCAGGTTGGCCGAGAGACATATTTTTTGTGTTGCCAATGCTATCAGTATCACAAGCGTTCACTATTGGCGCTGTTACCTTGTTTTAGAAAGTTTGCTTGCGTCTTTGCGGCTGTAGTGATAGTTGAAAATATATTTTGTTTTTTATTATTGTGAGAAGTGCCAACCGTTTTCAAATGCTTTAGCATTGGCGAAGTGGTTGTATTATATGCGAGTTTCTTATCACATATTTGGCATTTCACTTTTTAGTTTCACTGTCATAATCAAAATACTCCCATACAACTGACTTTCGTGATCCCTTCGTTCGCTACGATCTGTGGCGGGATTTGCACTGACTCATAGTGGACAGGCACGCGCTCTCTCATAGCTATGTACGTCTATGGGCGCGCTGATGTGATTTCATTTATGTGCTCATACGCATGCGCTAAACTAGAGTCGATTCCTTTTCATGGAATCGACTTCAGGTCTTAGAGTCGATTCCCGATTCCAGCCATCACTGGAATAAGGAGTCGACTCTTTGTGGAATCGATTCCACAGCCCTAATTGTTTGTCACAGGAAAGATTACTCACACTGCTAAGGCGGGGGCCTACTTATTTTCAATTTCAGCCTTGGATAGATACCATTTGTCGGTAAGCATAGTTTTGGATAATGCTGGTACTGTGTACCAATTACAGTCGGCAGCAATGTGATTTTAAAACGTTTAATCTTCTGGTAAAGTGTCTGGTGGTAGGTAGCGTGTGCTGTAATCTGCTCATTTTCTTTAGCTAACAGGCGAGTTGTATGTAATTTATGTTGAACGGGCACGGGCACCTACAATTAGGTGATCATCATAGATTATTGAGGTTTTCTACATGCATAAAATTGTATTTGCAATGTAACATGCCAGTGGTTAATAATTGTTAGTCAAACTGGAGGTATTACATTTTTTGGGTGTTTTACATCTTTCTGATTTGTGCACTCAAATTTCACAAAATTGTATCTTCATACGAAAGCTCCCAGAAAAGTCGATCCTTGTGTCATTATTGGAGGATATCCAGTCTTAAACTTACTGTCTGGCTTTGCAAAGAGACGTATTGCAAGGGCAGTAGTACAATCATTTTGAAAATGTAGTAGGCTAATTTAATTTGGTTTTAAGGGTTGACCTTTGTTTTCTGCCACTATCATGTGAAACGACATTGAGGGCAGTTGCTCTTTTTCTCTGCTTTGCGTCTTCACTAGACAGCAGTCCTGAACAGGGATCTCCATCCATCCATCCATTAGCTTTACCGCTTATCCTCTACAGGGTCGCGGGGGGGCTGGAGCCTATCCCTTTTCTTTTTTCTTTCTTTTTCCTAAGGCTTTTCTTATCTCAGCATTTTGACTGACTGACTTTTTCTCAGCAGTATACCAGTCAATGTCACTGAACACGAATTCAGATAATAGAAGGAGTACTTTAATACAGTCAATTGTTGTGTATTTGTTATTCCAAGACACTTGATGGTTCTACACAATACTGTAAACTACAATTTAAATTGACAGTATATCTATTTTGCACAATAATATACAGACTACAAATGCATACTAAACTATCAGTGACTGACATATATAAAATAACCAGAAATGTATGAATTAATGGAGGATACATTGTAATATAACCCCATACTGTGAGATGTGACCTCTGTAAAGAAAGTCCTAATCTATTTCACAGGCAACTACTAGTCCATTCTATGGTACAGCTAATACTATGCACAGGGCATTGTATTCTGTGTATAAATGCCTGGAGCATAGGCCTACATGACATAGTTCATTCTATCACTTATAGACAGTATTATCCTTTATCATTATGCTGCTTGTTATATTACCTTCGATAGTTAGGTCTCAAGGATATATACACCAGGGGGTGCAAGACCAAGGCCAGGTGAATCATTGAGTAGTGGAGACACCCAGCCAATGGTCTTTTCTTAATGTTGTGGTCAGGGAGAAAGTACCGGGTCCACCAGGCCTGTGCTGAGAGGCTCAGGAAGAGCTTCTACCTTCAGGCTACCTGGATGCTCAATGAGAACACCACCTGTCCCTAACCCCACACCTACACACAATAAGAACAATTAAAGACTTTGTTTTTAACAGTGTTACCTGGATTTATTAACTCATTCTTAATTGTTGAAAAATAATTAATTCTACATTATAATTAATAATGTCATTCTCTACATAAAGGTTTTTATTTTATACTATGTTATTCTTATTTTGGCTTATTCTGTTATTCTTAGTATTGTTGCACATTAAGTTGGCGGGTGTACATTTATTTCACTTTCATTGTACTTTGTATGCTGAAATGTGATAACTAAAACCGAACTTTGAACTTGAAAAAAGAGCTGCTTTAAATTCCTGTTTAGTTTTTACAGCACGTTGCTGTCCTCTAGTGGTCACAACATGTATATTTTTCATATTAGACAAGGCCTAGAACACTAAAATATTTCAAAATCAGTATGGCATTTCAAAGTGACAGAATACTGCCCACTTTCATTTGTTGTGAATTTGGATTAAACCTGTCAAAGTAAAATCATGTAACAAACACCCGTTTAGATCCTCCCCAGAAAGATCTAAGCTGTTTTCCACATTACTCAATAGAAATCCTTACCAGCTAGAGTTTGGTCTAGATTGAATGCTCCTCAATGGGTTGATAGATAAATATTGCAGAACAAGGTCATTTCTATCCCCACCAGGGCCATAATGTCACCCCCACGTTTTCTAAAGGCAGGATTGGACCCTGATATGTGCCTGTATTAACCTACATTTATTTATTTCCCAATGTTGTTGTGTATTAGAAGGACATCTGGCCATCAGAGGGCACTATTGTTTGTGTTCAGGCGAGCATTTTGGCGAGTGGAGGGTCTGTGCCTCCCACAATTACATGTGATCAAGCACATCTCCCGTTTCAAAATAATGGGACATTTCCTGTATTGTGGGACTCAATACGTTTGTGGGGATGTGAGTAGATGGGAGCATTGGGAGGTCTCTCCAAGGACACCAAACTTCCTCCCTCAATTCCCAAATGAAGAAAGCACAGACGCATCCAAAAGAAGCTTGCAATAACACATCAAGTCAATGAAGAATGACATCAGCCGTCTTTAGGAGCATAATAATAATAGCACAAAACTTCAATGTTTTGAGTTCTGATGAGAAGGGAAAAGGAGGGGGTTCAGAGTATGTGCACCACAACAGCTCAGCTCAGGTCCTCTGTGGAAAAAGAACGAGACACTGCAACTGTGCTCTTCCTCTTCCTCTCCCTCTCTCTGCTGCTCCGGGCCTTGGTGTGACGCTAATTGTTTCTGCTGCTTGTGCCAAGTACCTACCGTTCCCTGGTACATCCTACAGACAGGGCCGGTCCCTCTGCTCCTTTTTGTGTCTGTTTAAGGAATGAAAAGATGCGTGTTGCCATCTGCAGCGAGCAGCCCGCTCTTCCTCCTCGCGGCCCCTGGCTGTCACAGCATCAAAATAACACACACACACACACACACCCGCACACAGACTCTCTCAGTGGCAGGGCTCTGCGCTGGAGAAAGAAGAAAAAGAAGATATTCATGCAACTGTTCATATGAAACAAAATAATTCAGGAGGTTCCTGTTTTGATGTGCTTAGTGGAATAGGAAGGTACACATATACACAGAGAGAAGCCTAATACTATCATTGCTGGTTATTCCAAAAAAAGCTGGGGGATGATTGTGCGCGAGTTATTCAATGTTTTGATTGCCAGTGATAATGCAGACTATGCATGCCTATGTATAAAACTCTTTGGTTTTCATACATGTTGTTATATGAGAAGGACATGTCGATGAAAAACTGAATTCTGAAATCAAAGGTTTACCCTGGCTAAATCTTTACTTACGGATCCTCGTACTGTAGTTATTGTAATCATTTGACCAGCAAGTGGCAGTATTGTCTTGCTGTTCCGCAGCGCTTTCCTGAGCCTGATTCTCAGTGTGGACTCTGAGGTTGCCTCTGCTATTCTTCAGAGGAATGGCAGACCTTACTTTCATACATGTTTAGCCCTGTGACAAATTATCCTGTAGAGTCGTCGGTGAGCGTTATATATTAGTGCGTTCCTAATGCCACACAGGCCTCTTTTCATCATCACCAGCATGTTTATAATGTTTATTATGGGATGTCGGGGATGGATCATGTGGTCAACTGCAGTCAGTGTTTCAGCCGTCACAAAGGTTTGTACTCGTGGCGGCTAAGTGATGCTAATCACAGTGGACGGAAGTGAAGCCACCACTACTGACGGACATCTCCTAGCCTTGTCTTGTAATTCTCAGGATTGCCCTCTATTTGAAAGCCTTGTCTCCCAACATGACAAGTCTGTTTAAAGAAGATCACACACCCACAAATACGCACGGTGTGCGCTATGAGGACATTTACAAACTGGGCTGGTGTAACAGACACTACTCAGACCATTAGAAAGTTTACGCAGTTCATTGTGGCTGCCGTTTGGGTTTCTCCACAAGCACGGAAAAACATACAAATGCGCACATACCTCAACCTCTGTTGTGAATCTAGGTCACCAGGGTGTTTACTGCACGTATTTTAAGGGGTAGTAGAGAAATGGAGTGAAACCTCCCCTAAAGTTTCTCTTTCAGTCATGTAAATCTGGATTCATTGTTGTCTGTAATATTATGCGGAGGAACGTGCAGGGATAAGCCAATACAATTCATTAAGCCAGTCTTCTCATCCCACCTCTACAGTGGGGCTGTGCACAAAACCAGGCTTGATTGGCAGGTGGGTTGTTTGACTTTCAAATCGCATAGGCATCTTTTCTATTAACCTACTGCGTAAATAAATACAGATTTCAATTTTCATGGAGTCACACGATGAGGTGACAGTCCTCAAAAAGATCAAACGGAGCGCTCGAGGGCACGTGAGTCGCGCAGAAACCTCGAGCAGAGGGAAGGTGCTGACACCCTGAGCGAGGTGCCAAAAAAAAACGGGAAAAAAAACAAGACAAATGTCATTTCTTCAGAAACAATTAGTGGGTTAGACTTGGTGCCAGCACAGAGCCCGTCTCCTGGCTGTCTAATCTCTTGACTGGCAGTGGCCTGGTTGGAGGTGGCGTGCAGCGCCACAGTAGCTCTCGATGCCTGAGAGTCCATGTCAGTCACGCCTGCTTTCTCCACGTGGTGGAGAGGTCTGATCTGTCTGGGGGACTCTGCTGAATACCAAGTCAGACAGGAAGATCTCTTTTTTTCTCTTCCCTGGAGCATATTCTTTTCTTTCTTTTTTTTTTTTTTTTTCGTTGTCTCATTGAAATTCTAAACTTAACTGAACTTGTGAGTTGAAATGTGGTGACCTAAACTCATGTACATCCTAATTCTCAGTAGGTTCTGGAGCAGTGCAGTATGAGCCGGAATAGCACCAACTGGTACTGTAGAAAGTGTAGTGTGGTAAAGTGTCTAAATATAATAGGTACTGTAGAAAGTGTAGTATGGTAAAGTGTCTAAATATAATAGGTCCTGTCTTCAGAAAAACTGCCGTTTTAGTATAATTGTGTTGTGGCTCAATTTAGGGCAAAATTACTGGGGCCAATGCATATTCTTGACCTTGGGTGCCCAATTCTTTATTATGACTGACTACAGAAAGAAAAAATCTCATTCTTGCCGCACTCGTAATGATAATATTATAACTCTGATCCATTTGCCATGGCAATTGAAGTGTCTTAATTGAGCCGATTATAATCTGCCCCCTGACAAAGATGACCCCACTGGAGCCCCTGAGTGGAGCGAGAGATGGAGGGAGCAGGCAGGGAGAGATGGAGAGTAGTGGGGGGTGTAAATTACTCCAGGCTGCTCATCACAGAGTAGGAGATGCATGGGATATGACTGTTAGGAGCCCCGGGCAGAGGGCGATGTGTGTGTGTGTGTGTGCGTATGATAAGTGTGCCCGTGCTAGGGAGTTGGAGTATGGTGTGCTGGGTAAGCAGGCCTTCAGGGTGGTGGAGGACAGTGGAACAATGTGGAGTGGCCGGAGGGGAGGAGACGGGGAGGGAGCTGGAGTTGGAGATCATAGAGCAGCCAGTGTAATAGACCAGGACACCCACCACATCTCCAGTTAATCCAATCAGCGTGAGACGCCGCCGCGCTCCCCCTTCTGCCCAGACACACAAACATAAGGTCAAGAGCAGCTTGTATTAGCCCCGTGATGTCGGGGAGAAGTGCTGGAGATAATTGACTTTCAGCGTGTTTTAGAAGCAGCGGGAGACAGAGAGGGAAAGGAGAGGAGACTACCCGGCAGCTCCGGCCAGCCCAGCAGATGTAGAGCCGAGATGTCGCCAGCCAGGCCTCTTTGTTCCAGAGAGGAGGGTGATAGACTAACGGGAAGGTGACAGACTCAGGCAGAGTGCTTCGAAAGAACCAGGGTGGCTCTGAGACACTGAGATGAAAGAATTTGTTCCAGCGGTTTTCCCCCGTGGTTGTTTTTCCAGGGGAGGAGGACAACTCTTTGGTGTTTGATCAGCATTATTACATTCATTGATATAGACCAGAATAAGATCATTCATCAAGGTTGTGTTCATGCACTGCACACAGTCTGACATTGATTTGGTTGATTCCGCTCAGGGAAAGGGTCAACACCTATGGGCATACATACATAATCCTTATGGCTAAGCCCAACCTCAGTCAGACCGAAGAGAAACAGGCAAACTTAATAAAGAGAATACAACTGTTAGGGATACAACAGCAGTGGGAAATGGGGAAAACATGGCAGAGGTGTATGAATATTGTATCGTTTCACTTCCAGCAGGCGACACACTACACAGCACTGTAATACCGGGGGACTGAAGAGCACTGTGCTGTGTGAGAGGGCATAAACCCTATCCAAAGCAAATGTTGTCACTTTTCATAGACGACTCGGTTCCACACATGAGGGGGATGTAACACTCTGAAAGGACTATTTACTCTTCTCATTTCCACATGTGTATGGAGGAGCTGGAGGAGCGCGGGACTTGCTGTATGGAAAAACGGTCGGCCTAATGTTGCATGAAGACCATGGTGAATTCCTGCTGATGGGAAGCCAGCCTCTGAAGCCCTGCAGGCATGGTTTTTTCATAAGCCGCGGGGAACAAGCAGTCAGTCAGCTGACAGGTGCTCACACCACCAGAAGTGCCGTGGAAAAGAGATGGGACACTGCAAAGAGAGAGAGACAGAGAGAGAAAGAAAGAAAGAAAGAAAGAGAGGCAGAGAACGCCTGGCTTCTCTTATCGAAACGCTCCTCTGAATAGACCGTGTTAGTGTGTGTGTGTGTGTGTGTGTGTCTGTGTGTGTTCCCTGTACCCTGTTCACTTTTATAGCTAGAGAGGCTTTTCACGGCGGAGATTGTGTAAACACCAGAATGCATGTCAAATATGATGAGTCCTGATAGCTGTAAACCATATCCAAGGACTGCTCCTCACTTATTATCTGCAACCAGAGCCCTGGAGCAACGTCTGCATCTTCCTTCCTTCCCTTCTCTCTCCCTCCCCTGCTCGCACGCCGTGCCAAAAGTCCCCCTCTGGAAAGCATTGATTATTTTGGCATGAGCCAGAGAGAAAGAGAGGTGTGATTTCTTTTGTGTTTCCTCAGAAAAAATATCAGCACAAAATAAATATTGTTGTGTGCCGTGCCGCCAGAAGAAACCTGGGATCACACTGGGGGACATACATAAGATGGATTTGCCTGCTGATGTGTGTCTGTTCTCTTTTTGTGTGCACCGCGTGGCTTTGTGTGTGTTTGTAGCTGCAGTATCCGTCTCTGCTCCTGTGCACATGCTGTAAGTGTGTGCCACAGTTTGTGCACGTGATCTTTTAACTATGAATGCACCGTTCAATATCCAGACATACAGTAGTGTATAGTTGTACTATGTATATACATGCTTTTCTGTGATTGTAACGGTGTGTGTGTGTGTGTGTGTGTGTACAGCAGCAGCTGCAGGCAGTGTGATGCTCGAGGGAACCCCTGAAACCTGCAGGCAGAGGGACTGATAAGGCAGCCAGCCATTCGTCAGGCCAAATGAAGGCAGTAAAGTTGACTGGAGGAGCCCTGGTATGGCCCCAAGATGGCAACTGAAGGGTACCTCAGAGGACATCTGGGACTCTATCACGGAAACACACACACACACACACACACACACACACACACAAACGCACACATACACTCAACACCACTAACTAACAAATAGGTCTACAGCATGGACCTTTCAGGACCATAGGCCCGATCTCTCATGGCTACCCAGCGAATGAGACTCTTGTTTGGGGCGCACACTACCCCCCTTGGCTCGGCAAACATCCATCCGACAGATATTACAGTAATCCAGAGGTGATACATTAGCTTGAGTGCCAGGGGGCAGTGTGTGCCTGTTATGGATGCCTCCAGAGCCCCTCACTTTGTCACAGGGGCATCTCCTAGAGAGCGACTAAAACACTCAGCGCACCCAACGCTCTCCTGCTCATCTCCTTATTGGGATTTATTCCCAGGTAATGCCGCCCACAGTATTAAGACATATTTCCGCCAAAAGAGGGTGCTGTGAAGTTGCACGCGCTTATGAAAGCCATACATTACTTAAGCACTTAGTCAGCCAGAGAGGGCAGACGGAGGTACTCTCCTCGTGTTTCTAAGACTGTGTTAGTGTCTCTGTGGTGCCTTAATACAGCTTACCCCATCCATTACGCCCCACACTCCAGCTAAGGTTACATCAATCCCGCCATGGGGTTGTTATGAATGCAATTTATTTGGCCAGGTTATGTTTATCATTATGTTTTATGTTTTATATTTGTTGTTAAACGTCATCTCCAGCCAGCGTGTGCGTCTCCTTCATAAAGAGGAAAGGAAGTGTTTATGGAGCTGTGAGTGCCAATAAACCCACAAGCTCCAGTCTTTGGGATGTCCATCTTTAATATTTTATTGATGGCGACCTCGATGGTTTAGCAGAGGTCCAGGGCCAAACACTCATTGTGGACAGGCCTTCAAATAGTCAGCCGCAGTACACCAAAGACAGACACAGACTGAGGGAAAACGTCAGGCCTTCATACAGTCAGTACACCAAACGACAGTTCAGCAGTTATCCAGTCATCTGGACACAGTCCTCCTGTTCTTGTTAACCAGAGGTGTGGAGACCCAGAGTCCTCCTGTTCGTCTTGTTAACCAGCACTAGGAGAGGAGTGGTCTGGAGACCCGGAGCCCATGGCTGCTGCTACATATCTGGACGTCTGTCCTGAAACAGATGGCAGGCCACCTGAAGGGTCAGGGAAGATGGACGCCACAAGCAGTGTTCGTTGAATGGAGTTTAAAATACTCAATACTGCTTGACCGGTTCTAAAAGACTTTCTCAAGCCAAGATAGTTTAGATTGCTGGACTGTTACACTTAACTGGATTGGAAATATTAGGATACAGAACAAAGCTGTAAGAGTAAAACAGTTCTAAAGCATATAACATGATAGAATACAGAACAAAGAAAACAGTTCTAAAGCATATAACATGACAGAATGTAGAATATAGAACAAAGAAAACAGTTCTAAAGCATATAACATGATAGAATACAGAACAAAGAAAACAGTTCTAAAGCATATAACATGATAGAATACAGAACAAAGAAAACAGTTCTAAAGCATATAACATGATAGAATATAGAACAAAGAAAACAGTTCTAAAGCAGATAACATGATAGAATACAGAACAAAGAAAACAGTTCTAAAGCATATAACATGATAGAATATAGAACAAAGAAAACTGTTCTAAAGCATATAACATGATAGAATATAGAACAAAGAAAACAGTTCTAAAGCATATAACATGATAGAATACAGAACAAAGAAAACTGTTCTAAAGCATATAACATGCACACACTTTGACTCGTCGAGACCAAGTGAAAAGGCCGTCATCTGCATGCACAGGCGAGCGCAAAGCGATTCCAGAAACTTTGTTTGCCGGGCGTGAGAGCGTGTGCATGTGGATATCCTCCTGTTCTCCATCTTCCCGCCGTGTGCTTCCTGTCGGAGCTGTAAGAGGAGCTGCCGATAGCAGACACACTGGGAGACAGACAGGTTTGTGCCAAGATAATGGCATCAAAAAGGCTTTGACTGACAACGCCTGCCTGACAGCCATCTCCTTCCTAAAACTCCTCCGTCCCCTGCTTTCTCTCTCCCCTCCCTCGCTCCTTTTCTTATTCACTCTCTCTATCTCTCTCTCTATAATGTCCTTTCTCTCTTTCTCTGTGTGTCTCTTTATCCATCTCTCTTCACTCCTGTCAAAATAACGGGGAAACTCTGGAGATACAGAGAAGAATGTTTGAAACATGCACCTTTCATCCGGAATTGTTTTGGTCAGGGTAGTGTGAAGATTCCTGAAGTTTTAGAAAGTATTTGGAGGAAACAATCCCTTTCTATGTGGGGTACAATACTTTCTACTTCATCAAACTTGTCTGTGTGCTATTTGAAATTATGTATGTTGTGGTTCACTATCTTAAATGTCTTTAAATTGCTAAAGTTGCTATTTTGTATTACTATATTTTATAATCTCTGCATTTTCCCGATACCTAAAGCTTTTACTCCACCAGACTGAAGGTCAATACGACAGACCTTCTTGCCATGGCAGTGGTGTTTCGTGAATTTGAATCAATTGATTAATTTGATCTAATACTGCTATAAAATGTGCAAGAGCATTGTTTATCAGTAATCAGTTCAGAGGGGACAGTCAACACCATATAAACTACCAATTTGGTGGTTAATATGACATCACTGTACAATTTTAAAGCCTTTAAAACCATTTTAAGGAAAAATACGACCTTAAAAATCAGAGCACTCCTCCAGTACAAAATGTGTCAGTATAGTTTTCAAATAGCATTTATCTGTGTTCATTTACCATCATATCAACTGAAACTCTTAAAAGCTATTTCATCCCATATGACATCTTCCACTTGCCTTTTAAATAAACTTCACACAAGGCTCTTGAAAAAGATCATGGAAACCGTTTGTCTCCGCATCATCATACGTCTATTAAAGCAGTTTCCCTAGTATTCCCGAGTCCAAGAGTTGTCCTGCACTACTTGTAGATTACCCAGCTTCTGTTCTGTTCTCCTTTGTGGCACACTGGGGTTGCTACTTACCTGCACCTGGCTCTTATTTTCTTTTCTTTTTTATTTCGAATATAGATATTGGCTGGGGGAACATGCAACAGCAAAAAGCAACAACAACAGACAGAAGAGAACACATACTGTACAGTGTATACACTGTAGCACCTTCATGAGACGTGATAAATTAGGAGGTAAAACATTTTATTTTAATCAGAATATGGGGTCAGTTTAAGTCTTCTGTGCTATATACTGCAAACAAATGTTTATTGTGATTGTTATTATCTGAAAGTCCTGGAAATATTTTGTGGTTGTTCCACAACATGAATTGCATGATAGTATTAATATTTCACATCCATCCATGTTCATGAACCAGCATGAGACCAGGTGACATAAAGTGTTAGCCTAGTTAGCGTTGTTTGTCAAGACAAGGCATGTCACCTCCATGTGAGGTTGTGTCAGTAAGAAAGATACGCTAAACTCTGAACATAAAAGAGCAAAGACTCCTGCACACACACACACACACACACACACACACACACACACACACACACACACACACACACACACACACACACACACACACACACACACACACACACACACACAAAAAGCACACAAAAAAAGCACACATCTTTCTGGATGTCTCTGCTTGTGGCTGTGTTTCATCATCCTTACTCAGACAGACTGTCTTTTAAGTAGAGTGTTAAACCTGTGAAAACATTATCAGATGACACACTTAGCCCTCCATAAAAGACTCTACTTCATCTTCAGCAGGTTAGCTAATCAAAGTTGAAGAGCAGCTATAAGTGCTTCTCCTCACTGCCTTCTTAGTCTATTCAGCTGCATTCACTGTCAGTCTGCAAATGAATGGTAACAGCTGAGAACGTACGTACCATTGCATTGCTTCCAAGGGCAATATGCTATTCAAGTTACCTAAAAAAAACTCAGTACATTTACGTTCTGTATCTCTCACTCCCTGAGCCTTGACCGGAAACTTAAGAGTGTGTTGAAAACTGAAAGACACAGTGGGGAAAACGTGTTTCCTCCTTAGACAAGCAGAGGCCGGAGGTCTCCTTATATAGATATTCAGAACAGCTCAGACACATGAATCCCTAAAAGACTGGTACTGTAACCATTTATTTCTAAGCTGTAGGGAGAGGCTTGTTTTCGTAGGGTGTCATAATACCTATTTTACCATCCTCAAAACGGCATTCTTTAGTAGCCTGTACATTAAACTTAGATTTGTGGAAGACAAAGTACTTATGCCTGGTAATTTATTCTGCAAATACTGAACTGACATAATTCATTGCATGTAAATATAAAAGCCCATTAACATGTACCATAATGTTGGGTATTTAGTGTCCAGATGTAGCATGGTGAGGACCATGTCATCTCCACGTCTGTCCCAGTCTGCTGCTGATGGGTTTGGTTCAGTTTGATGTGTGTTTACAGAGAATGTAATTACCCATTTTGGACGGGCAGCTGTTTGAGGAACTGATTTTACGGCTCACAATGCCATTGCCAAAAAAAAGAAAAGCTCCCTTGGCTTCATTTGTCAATTGTCGAATCATGAGTACACATTTCCTTTTATCGCCATCAGCAACCGGGTTCTCACAATCAGTTTGTGTTAGATCAGAAGTTCTTTCTGCTCAATCCTCAGTCAGTAAAGGGTTCAACTTACGCAACGATGTGCCTGGATTCTGTTCTCCAATTTAGCTAATAAAGACTGCAGATGATTCATGGCAGACGAATACATAATTTATAATTAGATTACTGCTTGATGAAGGGGAATTTATTAATTGTGAAGACACATGTGCGGCCGTTAATATACTAATTTATCCCCAGAGTCTTCCTGTCTCTCTCTATCGGCACATTGCTCACTCAGCTGAAGTCAGCTGCTGGGTCCAGTTACCAAGTTGTGGTAACACAATGTTGCAGCAAATTAGGCACTCCCACAAATAGGGTAGATGCTAAGCGATGGCCACAATATGCGTTTGCCTTTAAAACTTTGGAGGGACTTTAATTTATTAAGGGCGTCACTTGGCTGCAGTGAGTGATTATTTCCAACACCCAGCTCAGAGCCAAGTGGCTAATGTATTCCAGGGCTGCAGGGGGAGCCGTCAGATGAAGGAGACCCGTTCCCCCTCTCTTTGTTCACTGACTGTCTGGGTTGAGTGAACATGCAGCCTGCATCCTGTGGTCAAACACGGCCCTGTTTTCTCTTGTTCTCCATGATATCCTCACATCGTAAGAATTACATTTAAGAAGAGTGTTTGAATCGGACAACTGACATTTATTAACTGACAACACTCCACTTCTGTGTAGTGTAATGTTGGTAGTTAGTTCCGGCTGTTACACCTCTCGTTCACCCTTATTGTTAAGTTCCTTATTGTGTTGTTTTTCCTGTCCAGTTGCCTGTAATAGCCCTGGCCACCAGCCACTTTGTGTCTTAGCAGCTGGTGGCTATAATTCAAGAAACCCCAGGATACAAGCAAAGGTCTGTTTGGCCGTGTCATTGTTTTAGTCTCATAATGTGAGAAACATACAGTGCAACCCTCTCATAGAATTATGTTCATGACGTGTTGTGTTTTCATCTGGAACATTGTCCGAGGAAGTGTGTTGCTTCAATGTGCAGCTGGTGAGCTGTTGAAGGTCCTACTCGTCGGCTTCCACCCTAATTTAACAGCATTGCTGGGATTGGAGCGGTTGACAAGTGGACATTACTAGTTCTGTCAGTTTGGTCATGGTTTCCTGACAGATGTCTGTATGATGCACAGGTCTGCAGAGAAACAGTGGCACTAAGGTCAGCTGACTTCTTCAGAGTGAAAAGTCCCAGTGTCATGGTGGCCAAGCAGCCCAAAGCAAACGACTGTCCAACCCCAGGTGTAACAAGCTGACGTGACCACACTGAAGCTTTGGTTAATGCATCTTTTTATGGGGATTTATCTGTAAATATACTCATGCTTCAAACAGAAAACTGAAGTAATGTGGAAGACTGATTTTTGGTCTTTAAACTATGGGCGGCTAGTGTCACCTCAAGAAGCCAGAGCTCTCTAGACAGCAAGATAATAACAGTGCCATTATGATGTGCGAGGACTATCTCATTATCTATTGATTCAGTCTGCATGCATCTGGCAGACTTGCGGCCCTCTGTAATTCTTTTTACTCAGTACACTGTACCCTTATCGAGGCAAACAATGAGCTTCTTGTAAGAGCAGACATAAACTATGAGAAGGCATCTGCCCGACGCATAGAAACGCATGACTCTAGTCTTCTCCTCCATCCTTCCTTGTTGGTCCTCCCTGTGACCTCTAGGATCTGGGAGGAGGGGGCAGGGACAAGACCTACTCCAAGGTACATCTGATCATCCCAGTGATAAATTTGAAGATGTCATTTGACCATTTGACTCTGTCCAAAAAGGGTTACACTTTTTAGGAATATGTGTAGAGGTGGAGTGGGGATTGAGTTTAGCCTGGGAGAAAGTATTAGGAGGAGGAGTACCCCCCATCCCCCGCCCCACCACGTACACGCACACACACCACGACCCCCCGACACCCCAAAATAGAAGCCCTAGCTCCTGGCCCATAAAGCTGCCACAGAGATATGTCTTAAGAGATGACGGCAGCCCCCCCCCCCCCCCCCCTAACCCCACCCCACCTTCTCTGAGCTGGCCGGGGCTGTTATCTCTCCTCTCCCTGCTATGTCTCCCTGCTCTTTAAGACAAAGGGTAATAAAGCTATAAATTGTGTGTCCTGCAGAAGGTATGGACATTCTGTCAGGAGGGACGCTGTAAGAACTGCCATAAAGAACCCTCAGAGTCATAGATAAAGATTTACAGTTATTTAACATCCTCCTCTCAGCCTAAATCACAGTGATAAGAGAATTAGGTGATAGCTATAGGTTCTTTGTCCTTAGTCTATTGATTTCCTTCGCCCCCCTCAGAATGATCCAGAACATTATAATTATTGAGCCCGGCTGCCTGATTCAGGTTTACAAGAGCAGGAGAGGCGCCCTCGCCTCAATTCTAACACAGTTAGAACAAAAGGCGGCCATTTTTCAATTTGGTAATGGGCTTCCAATTATGCTTCACTTACCTCGCTTAGTCAGCGAGCAGTTGAGCTGAGGTTATTGTTCTAGAAACAGTCTCCTTTGGTGGTTACAAAGCCCAGAAAACAGGCTGAATGTTCTTTATTATGCTTTAACAGCGGATAGAGTGTTAAATTCACTTCTACGCTGATAGCTTTCCTTTTTTTATCTTTGACCCAGGTAATCTAATAGAACAATAATCTTATACGTTTTATGAATACCTAAACGTTGTGCTATCCATTCTTACATTTTCTCAAACTGTCGTAAGCTATTGGCGATGCCACGGTTAACACAGGGAGAGAATCCAACCTTTGCGTGACCTCTCAGGAGTGTCAGTTCACATGCTGTTCTGTCTACATGTGTGCTGCCTAATCCATGTATGTTTTGACCCGGGGGCTGGTGGGGGTTGACTGTTAACTGTTAACGCTGTTGCCATTTGACATGTGCTCGGTCTCCCATAAACAGGGCCGTTAACCACATCTGATGTGTTATCAATACTTGTCACGGCATACTGGCGATGTATAGACTCTGGGCTGAGCTGACAGTGATCCATCCAGGCCAACTACACAACAGCGTGGTAGTCCAGCGGGAACAGACTCTGTAGGTCCTGTCTCCATGCTAGAAGAGTCATTAAAGAAGTGTGTGGTGCTGAACGTCATCGATGAACACTCAGGACACTGTCACAACATGGCCTTGCTTACAGAAGGTCGGTGTTTGTGGCGCTGCTGGGATGCTTAGTGCTCGTCTACACGTGGGTATGTCTGTGTGGGAGCATGTGCCGTTTTTTATGTGTGTCTATGTGGGTTTGCTGCTGTTTGCTTTCTCTGTCCCCTGGATAGTGTAACGTAATGGCTGTAGTCCGTGTTCTCTGGGATTGTGGAGCTGAGGCAGAGCCGCCAGTTGCCGACCCTGTTTACCAGCAGGACTTGAGTACCCCTCTATCCCTGTGCGCCTGCAAATTCTTGTTTGTCTCACTCCAATGAGTACTGCTCTCCCTCTCTCTCTCTCTCTCTCTCTATCACCTTCTCCCTTTTTATCTCTCTATTTTACTCATTGCCTCTCTCTCATTCTTACACACACACACACACACACACACACACACACACACACACTCGTGCCTCTGGCTCCACTGAGACCCGCTGCCCACTTACCAGCTCCTGACTGTTAGCTTCTAAACAGAGACGCATGGAATATAATTAAATCATATTTACCTTTGATACCAAGCCAGCTTTGTAATTAATTAATTCACCCTGGGCGCACTGGAATTACATTTACCCATTGACAGAACAGGGGGGGGGGGTCTTACTTAAAATGGTTCTTTCTCTTTATTTTCCTCTCTCCACTTGTCCACCCTCCCATACTTTGAAACAGGGGCTTAAGAAGTTAAGTGTTTGTCTTTTTGAAATAATGACCGTGGTGTGATGTTTAGGCCAGCCAGAGTGCTGGAGGCCGGGGGGCTAATGCAGGGGGACAGGGGTTTCTACACATCCCTCTAATTTCCACTGACCTTTGCACTGCCTGTGAAGTGGGAAGGGTGACGGCAATTACACAGCTTCCAGGAATAGCAGTATGGAGGAGACGCTATGCAGACACACGCAACCAAGATGGATTGGCGGAGATACAAACACACACACACACACACACACACACACACACACACACACACACACACACACAAACACACACACACACGCACCCACATATTTTTGTGGTTACAAATTGCATTTTCAAAATTGTGAAACCTCCCTCGATGTTCCGTGAGATCAGATCTTAAATCTTTCATCTTTAATATACTCTACTTTATATCAGTCTGTATCCTTCTCATCAGAGACACTACAATGTGAAACTTTGCAGCAAACAATTTCTTCATCTTATGTATATGGTAACATGATTTGAGCACTTGATACAGTATTTTTACAGGATATTGTCCTATTTGCTCCATCTAGCTTACGTTGAAATATCTTTGTTTTTTAGGGTTCCATATTACCAGTGCCTTATCGTTTGCTATAGGTTTTAATCAGTAAGAGGAAGAGTCATGTGTACGAAGCTGAGAAAGCGGATTCATACTGGTGAGTTACCAAAACCATCAACTATTTTTATCGATGAGCCTTCACATGCTACCAAATATATCTTCCAGATTGCTTACCACGTTGCCAGACTAGAAGCGAAAAAAATAATAATATACAGCTGCATTGTTTTTTCCCCCCATAGTTTGTAAATTACTGCTACCGCAAAGTAAAAAGCATTTGAAACACTTCCGTAAATTATTGTCGGCAGGTAGTAATGAATCACTTATGGAATTGAGAGAGGCTTGATTTATAATTGTGGAGCTGACGGCAGGAGGATATATGGGCGTCAGGAGCGGGGAGGATTCGCTTAGGTCTTTAAGCACATCCATCATTCTACACTCAGACGATGTTAAATGCCTGCTTTTGGTGCGTCCTACACTGTGACATCATGCACTGGGCCCAGACCAACCCTGCTCATGTAAGGAACTGGATGGAAACTCTGTACAACAGAATATACGTACTTTTGAGCCGAAATAAGGTGGCTTGTGGCTTACCCTCGGACAAACTGTAAAAAATATGAAGCTCTCATAAGTTCGTTAAACCAAGTTCAACAGTTTAATTCAAGTCAGGTTCATTTAGACTTAAATGGTCAAACTATGATGATGTTTTCCAAGAAAACTTCCCTGTGGCTCCTTGTTAATATACCATTGAAAAACCTGACAATACCACCAGATGGGCCTACGCCATCGATAACACTAACGCACGCTCCAATTATTTAACAACGGACCAGCATATAAACCATCCGGAAAAGAAGGGAATGTCATCTGGTTGGTATTTACGCCATGTCCCAGATAGCTAAACTACAGCCCGGGGCAAAGAGTACCCACCATAGTGTCCCTATACTGTAGGCCTATACATTCTGTCTATATGCATACTGCATACGGGCACGACCACCTTAACCTCTGACCCCCCCTCCAGGTCCTTATGCTGTGTGTCTCAGACAGTAAGCCAAAGGGACTCCGACTTTCTCCGGCTGAGTTGTGAACCCACCAAGGACTCTCCTGTGGTCCCATTGTTAACGTCCCCCTTGCGATCTAAAGAGTGTTTACCCTGACCATATGCTACTGTCTTCATAATGGTTAGTGATATTTGTGTGAATGCACTCAACAATTAACAGCGAGGGGGAAAAAAGACGTCTTGATTTGTTGGCCTTAACCCCAGGGTTTGTTTCTGTGACGTCAGCAACCCCCGACCTGCTTTCTCTCTCTCTCGTTCTTCCTCACGTTTTCTTTCTACCCCCCCCCCCCTCTGTGTCCTACTCTTGAAGTTCCCTCATCCCCTTAAACCCCCCCCCCTTCTATCGCCCTCTGTCTATGTGCTCGGGGTCCAGTCGCAGTGATTCATTTTAGCGTGAAAAGACTTGTGATGATGCCGAGGCCGCAGCATGAGGCCCCGGGCCCTTGGCATTGAATGCTTCAGTGGCGTTTGCATTAAGTTCACGGCCCTGGAGCCACAATAAATGTCAAGTGCAACAAATGTCCTGTAAATAAGACAGAGCACTGCCAAACCCATCGGCTGCTCATTGACTGCTGTAGCAGAGAGGAGAGAAGCGAGGACAATATTTGTGTGTGTGTGTGTGTGTGTGTGTGTGTGATTGTGTCCTTTTCTGTGTGTAAAAACTGACACCTTATCCTCTCGAGGAATAAACAATTTCATATGGGTTTCATAGCGACAGACTGTACTCTTCAAACAATTAGTAGCTTAGCTCTGCTCTTGGAGGCTGTTTTATTAGACAGACATGTTGCCAACGTGAAGAAGTGCACAGCTATTGATGGCCATGTGTCTGGTGTATGTTCATATGTTTTGAGTAACACACACTCACGCACACCTGTGTGCACATACCCTCAGCCTGCTTTACTGTGATCATCCAGGAAATAGATTTTGTGTTGTTGAAAGAACATAAATGCTGAGGCGGTTCTTGTCCTTCTCTGGTCATCTGGAGGCGCCAACCTATACCACATTTTCTTCAGACGTTAGGTTTCTGATGGTGTACATCTGCTGTAAGCCACTTTTGTTATGGTCCCATAGTGTATTTCACTCAGTGCTGCTCCCACATGGATGGAGGGGGTATTGGCCAGCCTCTTCGTGAGACCAACAAGGTGGTGCTGAATTTGCTGCCCTGGTCATTTATGGCGTTAGTTTGGGATCGTGTTCATAGCTTCATGCACTCTGCAATATTTCAACTCTATTTCTGTAACATAATATACTGGCATAAACAGTGTAAAATCCAACAAAATAAGCAAACGTATACTTTGTTTGTATGCTCTCCTGCACAAGCCTCTTTGGCCCAAGGCCAAGAGCCACATGTTGAACTAGTCTCAGAAACACCATCTGTTTCTTGACATTATTTATGAACAGATATGGATAATACACAGTCACAGGGACAGAAAAAGAGAGAAAAAATAGAACATGTTTACCAATGAACAGCACTCTCAAATTAAA
Organism: Galaxias olidus; assembly: GCA_026901105.3. Lineage (NCBI taxonomy): Eukaryota > Metazoa > Chordata > Actinopteri > Galaxiiformes > Galaxiidae > Galaxias > Galaxias olidus. The sequence continues at coordinate 80,179 of JAPMUY010000845.1, forward strand.
GTCACAAAACATCCGTAATATTTTTTTGACCAAAAGGAAATAATTACTTACAAATGGAAGCCAGTTTTGTTCTTGAGCAGCACCTCCATCTTTTTATAAAATTCTGAAATACATCTTCTGAGGACTCGGCTAAGTCATCTTGGGATTCAAGCACATTCACTTCAAAGTATCATTTGATTTGATCAACCCTGTCTCCCACTGCAGGGATTTCCCTATTGGGGAAGCAGGGTGGAAGACAGCTGGAACAGAGCTCCATGCTATTAGAGTTTATCTGGGGAAGTACAGTGCTGTTGTATATATCACCTTCCCTGGTGTCATCCCCAGTTGATAAACTGCGTTTCCCGTTAGCGGAGGACACAGAAGGTTAGAGCTAAGATTAAAAAGAACAAGAACAAGCACTGTTCCGCTGCCAACATGGAACAGTGACACATTCCACCAGCCAGAACATCCTCAATCATCTTCATTATTAAAAATAGTAAGGATAAGAACCTGGTGAAAACTTTGATAATTATAAACCTTGATATAATTATGACAGTGGTAGTGAATTGGACATTTCCCATACAGTGTGATCATCTGATAGACGTGTACTTAAGTCTGACATAAAACATGCAAGACACGGTAGTATGCAAACATTTGCCTACATGCACTCAACCGGATTAAACAGACGCATAAATTATGGTACCCGAGCGTTTGTGTTTTACAGCAAGGCAGTCAGTCACTTGTTCCTTTCTCAATCCCCTTGTCTCACTAATATGGCCTGCATAACTCTGCGTTGGTCGTGCCCAGGTCACTCTCTCCTGCCATATATCCACCTCTTCTCTGCAGTGGCTGTGAGCAGGGTTGGCTCACCAGTTCCAGACACAGCCGGGGCGATTTATGGCCCTCTGGATGCCTGCTGATTAGAGCACTGCTTGTAAAACGTATTTTGGCATGTACCCAGGTTTTTACTGGAGCTTCTCCTGTCACACTGCAGCTATAGATCAGTGAGAGAGGGGTTAGGGCCAAGGCAGCCAGAAAAGAAAGGGGGACCCTCCTTCCTCACTCCCCCTTTCACTGCATTGTCTCATCCTCCTGGGCCTCCATCTTGAGAAGATGAGCCGTCCTCGGGCATCACTAGGCCTAGTTCTGTGGCGTGTCATTGGCGCAGAGAGTCTGGGTGAGGTTTGACGTGAACCAGTCCTGTTGTCTTTGCTAATGCTTCCAGTTATGGTTGGTCTTTTTACTGACTAAAAAGCAGAAAGCAGCCGTGTAACTGAGGCGTTACGTGAGTCTCAGACCTCTCCTTTCCCCTTTGTCACGCGGCCGCCAGATCTAGGGGCACGTCCTCATCCCCAATGAACATGTCAGATCAAACCTTTACTTTGAAATGAGCCCCAGAACAATGCTCAGCAGCCCCCCCCCCCTAGCACTTCCCCCCCAGAACGGCTTTCCGTCTGGCTGGGCAGCACAACAGCCTGTCCGGGGCTTTCCTGGCTGCTCTCCAAGCCTCTTCCGTGCCTCTCAGGAAGTATCCGTGAGGTCTGCTACCTGTCACCTAAACTTCCAGCGTGATTTGTGACAGGGGCCGTCTGACCAGAACAATTGCGTTAACAAGCGCCGGAAGGCCTTGGCTGTCAAGGCCCGCTGATACCATGTGAGATCTTTATTAAATTACAATTATGAGATGACAAGTCCTCTCGTTGTTCCACCTTGCGGACGGCGCTTGGCCACGCGCCACTGTCACATGGTCGCAGGGTGAGTCACGTCTCAGGGGCCGGGCTGAGAGCCGCTGGCCTGCCTGCCTGCCTGCCTTCCTCCGGAGCACCAGACCTGTCCAGGGGGAAATACATGGTGATAAAGACTGAGTGAATTTCATGTCCCCCCTACTATTAGATTCACATGACTGATTCACTCAGGGCTCCTCAGAAAAAAAGTGTATTTGGATTGTGAATGGCAGTATGCTTCCATGATGCCATTATCTTGTAAAATGCTAACTTGCTGTTTGTCCTAAGTTTTTTCTTTTAATAATGGGGGATTTACTCTTTTTGCTGTTTAGCTCTCTCTGCTGTGTTTGGGCAGAGGTTGGGCCCTAGCAGAGGTTCTGGACGGGTCTCACGGGTTAATGGTGACACTCATTAGAAACAACGTTGAGCAAGTCCATCAGGAAATGGATAAACAATTACTTCCAGCAATCGCCTCGGTGCATTACTGTTATTTACGACCCCCATGCAAATAAATAAATTGGGTCCAACAGAAAACCAAGGCCTCTCCAGGGTGCCATGCAAGTCCTGCCGGGGCGTAGTAATTCACCAAATGCAGATAACAATAGCGGAGTCTGTATATGATAATGCCCTCGGTGGGTGAATTATGCCTGGTACTTAGCATGTGTGGGGGCTGAGGAAGGGACATATGCAGAAAGGCAGCGCGAGCTCCAGGAGGATCAATAAAGCGCGTCGGCTTTGGGATTTATGACGACGTCCCATCGATCAATTAGGAGCTGACTGTTCAAAGCGCTCCGAGATGCCAATGGGTATTATAACTAAATCAGAGGCAGGACAGAATTACAGTACGGGGGAAGACAAACTAGAGCGTTTCAGCCAGAGAATTACTGTCCAAGCTTTCCAAAGACTGATGAGTGTGGCCAGAGATAAAGTATGTGTTGGCCCACCATGATCCCCAATGATATTACATTGAAATAGTAAAATAATCAATTATTACATGTATTTTCATTGTTAAGTCATACTGTAAATTGTAATAATTAAATCGTTTTTTCTAGGGTTTGACTTAAATCTGACCGCAAAAGCCTTTAGAGCAGGAATAAGTGTACAAGCTTGATCTTGTTTTGTGAACCGTCTCTTGGGGAATACTGTTATATCAGCTAGAGAAAAGAAAGAAAGGTAGATGCATATTTGTTAGTGTTCAAGACAGAGAGAGAGGGAGAGAGAGTGAGAGAGAGAGAGAGAGAGAGAGAGAGAGAGAGAATGACCCTCCTTACCTTTTCAGGGGGAATGGAGTCATTTAGTAGATCTCTCTGCCTGTGCCAATCACTCAAACTGAGCTGCTTTCAGCATGCAGCTGATAATCATACATATTCTATTTGCCTGCATGCCATAAATCTATGTCCCCGTTTCATCTCGCAGTCATCCATCAATCACGCAGGGAGCAGGATGAAACAGAGCCTGCCCAACAATATATCAAATTAGTACCTGGGATGTGTACCAAGATAATGGGAGTCAACAGCAGAGGGTGAAATATGGCACTGCTGCATTCCTCAAATTAAAACTCCTCCTCTCCTTTTAGGCCTTGCCTGTGCTTCGAGTGGCTCCGTTTCTACTTCCCCAGAGTGATAGGGCCCAGTCCCAAATCCAATACTCAGAATAAATCCCTTTATTCCTTTCACTGGCATTGGGGTTGGAGACCAGAGGTGTAAAGAAATCATTTAAGAGGAGACTACATTGAAATAAAATTATTACGCAATTTATTGCTTGCAAATAGCACACAACATCAAACTCCAAATAAAGCATAACTTTGCCAAAAGATGACCTTTGAATCAAGTTAAAATGCCGGGTAAGCACTACACTCTCCTTACTATACTTTAGTGTGTTTACTTTAATATTGTTTGAAACCTCTAATTTTCCCCATCTGTGCGCAAGAGAGTACACCAGTGATTAAGGGTGGGGGAGCTGTCTCATAGCGCTGATACAGCCACTAATTACAGACTGGTAGAGATTAATTACAGAGCATGTTAATTCAAACAGGTTAATCACGTTAGCTTTTATTAGGTGTTTTGGTTGAGATACTATGTGCCTGCTCCTCCTCTGCTGCATTTAACCCACCAAATCTATCCACGTTTTACTACAGCACAACTTAATGGCTAACAATGGTTCATATTCGTAGAATATATTATCAGTGGTGGGGAAGGTACTTTGAAAGCATAGCTTTGCAAGCTACCTATAACTTCATACTGGAAGAAGTTGAACAACAGCAAAGGTACTCCAAGGAGAAATCTAGTTTGGTTAACCAAAGCAACAAAAAGTAGTTCAAACCAATTTATTAAAAGAAAAACGAATCAAATTGACAATGTACATCTAAATGACATGAAACGAAAGATAAACCACTAAACTGAGTTTATTGCAGAAAGTGCCCTCACATACATAAATCAAATGTAATGAAATACCTTACTATTCATGGGACAGTGCAAGGAATGTCAGCTTTGGTTTCAGTAGTCCATCCATTAGACACCTGCCTTCCAGAAACTAGAGTCCAGGTTGGGGTACTGCACCAAGCAGGATTACTCGGTTAGCCATGTAACTTCTAAAATAGCATGCAACAACTTCTCTGAACATGTGTTAATAAATTGCAATAATCAATACCTCATATATTCAAGTTTAGTTTTACAAATTCAGATTCAAAACATTAAAAACTTAGCCAAATATTTTTCACAGGTGAACTCACATCAACAAAATTGCATGGAATGCTATATTGCTGTTGTAAACTAATCTGTATTTTGTATTATCTGACTACAACTAAAACAGTAATTTGTAGTTTAAGTAGTTAACTACACAAATGGAATCATTATGTAAATATGAATGTAGTTCAACTACTTGGCAGTCAAAATGTTGTCAAACTACTTGCTGAATTACACAGTTCACTACTTCCCAACACTGTATTGTATCTATTGACTTTGTGCTTATAGTCTTAGTTGCATTGGTAATAAATACGACCATAGTCAGATTTCGGAAGGAATCTGTAAGAAATAGAAAATAAATTATCCTTACCATTTCCCTCAGCCAGCTTAAAGATCCTTTGCTCCTCTGCCCGACTTGGACGTAGAAGACGCATCAGCAGCAGTTTTCTCCCTGCGTGGCTGATGGAGTACTCAATGAAACCTACATTACACTGTATCTCCTCTTACATTAAAGGTACTTTGGCTATTGGATTCCTATTGACACATGCTTGGGGGCACAAATTATTCACAAAATAATTATCAGCGTTTAACTCAAGCATTAAATGTGTTTCATATGTGCCATGGAGAAGAATTATTGAGCTCCAATTCTGTATGTGAACTGTGATCCTCAATAAAGCACTGAAAATTAATGACAAACCAAGTTAGCCATGATGTTCTTTACCAACAGATACTTAAGGCCAAGCTTTTATGTGTAGCTACTTAGTCAGGATGGTACCCTCCTCCTGTGCAGCATTCTCCTACGACTAAAGGCCCTCTCCCACTCCAGTTGCTATCCCTATTTAGATTAGAAATCTAATTTGGAGAGAAGAATGCATTCTGTTCCAGTTTGCTGCGACCAGGGGAGTTGCTGAGCTGAAAGCAGCATTGCCTCTTGATTATTGAATTTTTATGGCCGGGTAATTAATTGCAGACTCTCTGTTTTGTTCTATTTCTTCCTCTCTGACATTTTAATTTCGACAAAAAGCGGCGGTCTCCACGCGGCCTTTCTCAGGAGATCCTAATGGCCTATAAAGCACGATGACTTATAGATATGGCGGAGACTTCACTTCGCCGATGATTGTTTGAAACCTTGCTGATCACACAGAATTTAGTCCCCCTCTATCCTCCTGCTCTCCTCCTTCTACTCCTCCTCCTCTTGTCCCTTCTCCCTTTCCTCCCAACCTCCTGAATTCATTTCTTGTCAATTAAACTGCGACTGCGGAGTCCCATCTGAAGAATGGGAATCTATCAATGTGTCATCGACCAAGAATTCATTATTGGAGGGGGCCGGTAACTTTTCCGAAGCGGCAGCGTCGAGACCATTATTCCTTAAAGACGATTGTCATTACTTGACCAGGCAAGGGGGGGGGGAGTGGTGTCCTTGGCTTGCATTGTATGCACTGCATTTAAGGGCCAGGGGGAATCAATTGTAGCGGAGGGTGACGGCGGCCATATCTCATGGTGGACAGGTTTGAATGCTTATATCAAATCAGAATCCTTAGCTGCCAAGGGGAACATTAGTTACCTAGGTGTCATGAGCGCACACAGGCCACAGACATGCTATCAGCAAGGAAGCCACCATCATGGCTCCATAAAGACACCAAGGGATTAGGTTACCATGGAGGTTTCTAATAGCAATATAAAAAGTTAATAATAGGAGTACACACTATATTTATCCGACAGTCTGACACTTTAGACTCCTTCAAGTCTCAACTAAAAACTAATTTATTCAAATTGGCTTACTCACTGTAATTGGTCCCTTGTACTGTGCCCGACTGTCTCCTGGTTTATCAGTGTTTTCACTAATGTGCCATTGTGGTTTCCATTGTTGTTTCCTACCCTAACCCCCCTTTTGTTTTGTTACTATGTTGCTGAATTACTTTTATTTCATAATTAATTTTCTTTTATGTTGTAAATTGTAATTGTAATATGTACTGTATGGTGACCTTGAGTGTCTTGAAAGGCGCCCTCAAATTAAATGTATTATTATTATTATTATTATTATTATTATTATTAATAATAATAATTATAAACAGGAATCTATTTACTACACTCATTAACTTGTTTAATGATGAACCTTTTAAAAAATACATGCAATTAACTATAAAGTTCAACTGCAATTCAAATGAGGACTGCGTATGGTACATCTACACCTACGAAGAGTAATGTGCAGCTATCTGCATATTATTTAATTTAAGTAACTGGAAAACATGCGTAAGCTGTGAAGAGGAGCGTGTGATATACCCACAGTTCAGTACACAGTCGCTGTAACTTTGCATAAGTTTGTCTGCATGTAGTTCCCTACTGACACACTGATCTCTGCTGTGGTTCTCTGGGACTGGAATCTAATATATGTTGGTAGAAAAGCCAGTTTATTTATCATCCCTCCTTTCCTATCTCCCTCCCTCCTCCCTCTGCACCGCTATGCTGTCCTCTCATCATCAGGGCACTCTTTTCTGCTGTGTAAGCACAATTCCACACCGCACATATCACGAGTGAAGCTTTCTCCTCTCCTCCTAACCTTCAGGAGCTCCCTGTACCACCTCCAAAGCTCAGTAATGGCCCATGCAGTTACCATATTTCACCTCTAATTGGGTAGCGGCAACAAAGCCAATTTGGGCGGGTAGTTTGGAAGAGAGAGTTCCTCTGCGACATTGTTAGGCATTGGGATGTCTTCCCTGTCGCTGCTGTAGATTGTAATTGTCGCTGAATGAAAAGAGCACAGTGGCCAACGTGCCTTACAAGTAGAGGACTGTGGTGTTGTGGGGTACGAGGTTGCTTTGTCCACGGCAAGATATCCTCCACTGCCTCTCTTCACAGAAACGCAAAAAACCAAGTTCAACTTGTCTTTTTACTGTACGTCCTCTTGTTATGGGTTTTTAACGCGTGTTCTGGTTGAGGGATAAAAAGAGTCAAAGATACTAGCTTTTTAGATTAAATCCTACATTATTAATAATATGTTTTATGTTCATCTGGTGGACGGAGCATTTCTTGCATGAACTGAAGAGAGAATAATAAAAAAAGGATCTTTATCCAAATGTGTGACCTATCAGGCGCTTTACTCAAAGCCAAGGATCTATGGCAGCCATTTTCTCTCCAGCCAGTCATGAAGAAGCTAGAGATGTAAATGTCAGTCTGTGTCTCTTTAACACTCAATAAAAGGCTGGGATTGGGCCCCTCCACTCCGCTAGTCGATGGGCCATCTAATGAGGAGATGCCTTACCATAACTCCAAAAGATTCACTACTGTTTGTGTTTCACCAGGGGCCCCTAGCACAGTAATAATTTCAAGTGGATAAATGTTTTCCCGATAACAAGCTGAAATAGCCTGTCGGCCTGAAGTTGATGCAGACAAGAAGAATCACACAATTAGCGATCAGTGGGGATTTATCCTGGAAGCACAAAACAAAAGGCAGAAATTCAAGTCCCTTTCCCTGGCAAATATCTTGGTAGGCCGACCTCACTAAAAATGAAAGATTTGCTTGGTACATCGTCAGCCTGTTTGTCATTACTCATTGGCATAACCTTTGCAAGAAAACGCATGGTATAGCTCTATATTTCCCCTCACACCAGCATTTATATCCTTCTAAAAGTCTCAAATCAAGAGGTGTTGCAATAGTTTGCCTTTGATGGAACAATGTTATAATCCTCCTTAGTTTGGATTACGTTTTTCTGAATAGGAGTAAAGAAAGCATATCAGCCAGGTTTGAACTGGAGGTAAGGCTACAACTGAGGACGGTGCAATCATTTTGTGAGGGTTAGCATCACAAGCAATGCAAATACTCTGTCCTGACTTCTCTGTAGTTTACCTTTTGCAATCCTTTGGAATGCACATTTAATATACAGTACATTCAAAAAAGGAAAATCTCATAATTAATTGTGGCATAGCATGTCTATAAAACAATAAAATAATATATTTGAATTTGAAGTCATCCTGCTTTATAGGCCATTAGGATCTCCTGAGAAAGGTCGCGTGGAGACTGCCGCTTTTTGTCAAAATTAAATGTAAGTCTGTTGCATTTTTAATTGGATACTCAAAACAATCCTATCCCATAAAATCCAACAGTCGATACCAAACACGTTTTGGGAAATAACAAGGTAGGGTTACGTTGTCTATAGTTGTACAACTCAAGTCTTCTGAGTATTGCTGTGTTCTTTTCTAAGATCAAGCCTCATACAGTAGATCATAACCCAATTGGAAGAATGTTCTGGCTCAAGGCCAGCCCAGAAGTCTTCGCAGGGCCTTGCTAAGAGGACATCATATCCCCTCTGGGACGTTGAATTATCCTGTTTTTGCCAGAGCTCTTTCACACATTTTTTTTCCACCGCACTTTCTAATACAAATGTATCATTTAAACCATTACTAGCTCATAGCTCCTTCCTTGGCATGAACTATAGCATCCCTTCCCCAGAGAGCCCTGCGAGGCACTGGGCTGTGAGAATACATCTCATTGAGCTGAATAGTGAAGGCAGCAACACGCCTTGGTAAAGTATGACTTAATTTATACTGCTAATGTATAACATTGATTCTCTGTAGCGAAAGTAAAGGACAGCATATTTTTCGAAGCCCACATCATTAAGGTTTAATAATTTAGACCCAGTTAGCGTGATAATAAATATACTAAGAGAACTTAAGTAGGGGTTTGGGTGATGAATGCAATGAGAAAAGCTGGCACTTACATAAAAGAATAATATAAATGGGGTGTAGAAATGAATTGGAGCTGGAGCAATGGTACGGCCTGCAGTGTTTTATGGGAAGCAGGAAATACCAGCATATACCTCAGTGCACTAACCAGCGTACAAACAGTCCATGTTTAAGCCTTGCTATTATCATCAATACCCTCTTCCAAAACAAATCTCTTTGGTACGAATGGTTAGCCATCTAAGGCCCTCTTCTTCAGGTAAAGGATTGCTCTTTAGAATGATCAGACATAGAGATAATGTGCGTTAGGAATCTCTGTGAAGCGTTTCATTTAACTGAGCGTTTAGAGGCACGCCTTCAAAGGTAACCGATCCTGTTGCCAGCAGGTAATTAAAAGGGGAGTAATGGACTATTGGAGAAAGCTACTGAATGTGTAAGGGATCAGCAACATTACAATTTAGCATAACTCCATGCTACTGCAAGTAAACTTTCTAAACATCGCAGTCGATTTGCTATTGGGGGAAGATCTATTTGTTGCAATAAAACAATTTAGAAATTGAAAAATTTAAAAAAGGTTATTTTCCACTAGTAGGTAGCTGTCGTGCAGTATGCTCTATTTTCACACAAACAGACACACTCACACACACACACACACACACACACACACACACACACACATACAGACAGAGATGCTACTGCTTTCTCAGTTATTGTAGCTCGATCTCTTTCAGGGGGCTGTGGTGTGTTTAGTAATATGCACTTTGTAACATTGATAGCGTTCAAGTCAACGACCTTGTAACTTTCAAAAAGGCAGAGGGGTTGCAGCTTTTTAAAGAGCTCCTGCTGCTTGTTTTTACACCCCACCAAAAGATTTATAGTTCTTTGGCCCTGAAAAATGAAAATCAAAGGTATCAAAAACCTCCTGAGGACTAGAGCCGAGGAGTCTGATAGCAGACCTGGGCCTGCCTCTTTATGATGTCATTTTCTTTTTATGGTGGTGAGCAGGGGGACGGCGGGTGGAAGCCGATATGGGATCAGGTTTGGGGGGTAATCTCCCACATACGGCAGTGCATAAATCTGCTTCATTGATTTCCAGAATCCTACTCCCATTTTAAAGGGGCTGTTAGAGCCCTCACCTTTTTGAACAGTGATAACCGCAGCCCCGCTCTTAGCGTTTACGGCTGTCATTCCGGCCTCCGTGTGGCCCCCTGCTCTCTAATGCCTCTTAGCGTCAAGTAACACTCCTATGTGTGAGTGAATGCACAAATGTGTCTGAGACCCTGCTGAGTAAGTTTACGCTGGCCGTTAATCATGGCGTAAGCCAGCTGGCCCTGGCTGCGGGGCAGGTGGGGCTGTTAGGTTGGCAGTCCTAGTCATGCACCACCGAAACCAGAGAGGCCTTCCGGACACGCATGCCCTGGTGTCTCTCAAGTCCCACGTCGACTGGTGCTTACCAAGTGCTATTTTGATTGATGCTTTCCATAAGGGATCGGTGTGTTTAACCTTTGCAGGAGCACTGTACAGACCCCGATAAACAAATGCATAAAAATCCAAAAAGAAGACGTTAAGTTTTTGCTATTTCATCTCTGACTTTGGAGAAGTGAAACTGTGTTCTATCGGATAGAGGATAAATGCTGCTTATGGAATCCGATATGTTCCCACGTGAAGGAGCACATGAGCGAGTGTTTGAAGAGGCTTTGTTAAACACCGGGCAGTAGGCCGTTGGGCTATGGACTAACAAGATACAAATTGAATGCATTACACAACGAAACAGAGAAGAATGAAAGAGAAGCATCATTATGTTCCAGTGTAAGGGCGCACTATGGAAGGCTGCTATGTAAGTGCTACTGAGCCTGTCGTTCCATCCATCGCCCTGAAGGGGCTCTGACAGCCAAGCATCCGTGCCCCCGGGAGCTGACAAGTGTCCTGTGAACCAGGGTGGAATGCAGGGATCCTGGATTAGCACCCTTGAAAGCCTAGAAGATGCTTCTGTCCAGGGGCGTTCACAGAAACTTTGGGTGGCCTTGAAACTGAGTTAAAACGAGTTTTGACGGACATGTGACATAATTACAAAGTAATGTTAGAGTACACACTTTTTTTTCTGAGGGGGGCTTCTAGAGCGCTTCCCTAACTTACTCCTGTTTCTCTAATACAGGACTTGACCTGACAATCGCAACGCTTTAGTGTTAAATAGTTGTTCTTTCTGAAGTAAAGAAGCTGTTGGTTAAGTTATTTCTCATGTCGAATAAGTAATCCTATTTTCAAAACTTCTCGCCTATTTAAATTATAGAGCATGTGGAATCCCAAGCTCTAAGGTTGGTAAAATAAGCATTACCTTTCAGGAAGCTAGCTAGTTAGCGTATGACTATATTATCTACTATCAAAATATCTTGAATCTTGATGTGGGTGTTATTGGACATCCATCAAAGGAAGGTAATTTGTCACTTCTAAGTAATTTTTCTGACAGGCATTTTGGCTGCTATTCCAGTCTAAGGTTTTAGTTTGCAGGATAATTTAGGTATGTTTTGGTAGTAGTGTGTAGGGTGAAACAAGGTAGAGGCTTTTTTGTCAAGAACCGACATAATAGAATCAAAGGTTAGACTATGTGAAGAACTCTTTCCTCTCAAATGCATCTCATTTATGTGCAAGTACCAAATTATGTAAACATGTTTTGCTCAGGGCAGAGCCCAATCCCCATGTTTAAAGTCTCCTGTTTTTTTTGTTTTTTTTTTACCTGTGATGTTGCCAATGTAGAATGATAAAACGATAAAATATGCCTTACTGTGTTGAGGTTAGGCACTGTCACATGCAGTATCAAAAATCATTGAAATGCTTAATCAGCACAATGTGTTTCAATATTGGAATGGAGTGAAAGTGAGGATGTCCTGCTATCTTGTTGTTGATATAATTGTCTTGTCCTATTGCCAGATGGACTCATAGAGTTTGAAGGTCTCTCATTAGTCACTCTGTTATGGAGGTCTATTACATTTTGAAGATGGTCTGGATGGTTTAGGTTCATGAGTCAGAGAGATTCCAAACTAGACCCAGCAGCCTGTGTGTGCTCTTACCCCACTAACCCCAGGGTTATGGAAGAGGCCAGCAGCCTGTGTGTTCTCTTACCCCACTAACCCCAGGGTTATGGAAGAGGCCAGTGTGTGGGCTCTTACCCCAGGGTTATGGAAGAGGCCAGTGTGTGGGCTCTTACCCTAGGGTTATGGAGGAGTCCAGCAGCCTGTGTGTGCTCTTGCCCCACTAACCCCAGGGTTATGGAAGAGGCCAGTGTGTGGGCTCTTACCCCAGGGTTATGGAAGAGGCCAGTGTGTGGGCTCTTACCCCAGGGTTATGGAAGAGGCCTGCAGGCTGTGTGGGCTCTTACCCCAGGGTTATGGAAGAGGCCTGCAGGCTGTGTGTGCTCTTACCCCAGGGTTATAGAAGAGGCCTGCAGGCTGTGTGGGCTCTTACCCCAGGGTTATAGAAGAAGCCTGCAGCCTGCTCTTACCCCAGGGTTATGGAATAGGCCAGGGCCTAACTATCAGATGTCACCCTTCTGTTGCAAGGTTCACTCATGGCCTAGATAGCTGGAGACCTAACAATGGGGATCTGGAGCATTACCAAATGTAAGAACAACCTGGTGCAATTCTCTGTCGTTTTTCAAAACCAGTTCACTCCTTAATTATGTGTCCCAGATACATGCACATAGACACCCACACAGACACACATATTCATACATATAAACACTAACGCACACATTCTGTTTAAACATCACTGATCTGTTTTTCTTAAGACAAACTATCAAGTTCAAGGGTGTCACACAGAATTAACAGCTCAGGCCGTTTGGGGGCGGACTGGTTCAGTTTATAAACAGCTTGAAAACAAACCAGCTTGGCCTTTCTTGAGTTTCACACAGCCATCAAGCTGTCAGGCCCAGGCACAGCCCTGCACCCCTCAGCAGCAGTGTCTCATCCCTCCTTGGACAGTAAATTCTCCAAAGAGCTGGCCTTTTTTTACGGCTTTACCTTTCAGTGTTACACTGACAGCTATCGCAGCACTAATCCCCTCTCATGGCTTGTGTAACGACTGCTCTTATAAAACTTAAAGAGCTGTGTTAATTAAAAAGTCAAGAACAGCGTGACATATTTATTTTTGAGACGGCGGCGTATTTTCGGCTCAGCACATTTTCAGAGAAAGGACCCTGGACCTTGTAAAGGGTAAAGAGAACAGAGGGCTATGGTGTCTCACTCAGCAAAAGACACGGCCACTCATCTTCCCTGTGACTTCTCTGCCGTAGAGACAGACAGCCATTGAGATGGCATGTAGGGTCATCTCGGTATCTGTTGGTGGTTGGGGAAATATTTGATCCAACTACGTAAGCATCCATAAGAAGCAAGCTAGTGTATATGCTATTGATAGCTCATATCGACAACCATCCAGATATGCACACACACACACACACACACAGACACACACACACACACACACACACACACACACACACACACACACAAGCAGCTCTGTTTCCAGCTTTCTGTTTAGTACTGCATTCCTCAGGGCAAGATTTATGAAAACGCCAGTGACAACATGTCCTGCTTGGCCTTTAAGACCTGCATAACTGGCGCTGTGCTGAGGCCAGCTGGGTATTAATAGTTGGCATGGGAAAACGTAAATTATTGCTCTTTTACAGAAAATGTCATTCAACCCCTGACCCCCATCTTCTCCTTCCTTCTACTTGTCATGCTTGTCCTCTCGTCCAGCTCAGGAGGTAAGAAGTGGATAAATCAAACGATGAGCTCTGGCCCAAGAACAGCATTCATAACCTACAGTATATGCAGTCACAAAATCCTATCAATGAAAGCCGATGTGTCAGGGGGAACATGCTATCAAATTGTCACAGATTCCTGAAGGATGTGCATCCTCCAGTCCACGCCTTCCTGAACTTCCCTGTGTTTTTTTTCTTCAACTGTTAAAACAGAAATGTCTGTGTCTCTGAGGCGCTGGGTAGCTGTCACAGTCTGTTGTCCAGCCTGTCACAACTCAACTCCGCTACCAAGGGCCTATTTTGATCTGTGATGACCTGGGGCAGGGCTAGGACGAGAGCGAGGTATGCATGGGGCAGACACTTGTGAGAACATGAGATTGCCATGTGCTCCGAGTCTCGGGCACAATTCACACCTTTGATTCCCTTGTTATTATATTGTGCATCCAACCCGATGCACTGTGAAGTCAAGCAAAGCAGAGGGCAACTCGTGTCTGGTCAAACACAGCAGTGTTCACTGCACTTCCCCACAACACAGCAGTGTTCACTGCACTTCCCCACAACACAGCAGCGTTCACTGCACTTCCCCACAACACAGCAGTGTTCACTGCACTTCCCCACAACACAGCAGTGTTCACTGCACTTCCCCACAACACAGCAGTGTTCACTGCACTTCCCCACAACACAGCAGTGTTCACTGCACTTCCCCAAAACACAGCAGTGTTCACTGCACTTCCCCACAACACAGCAGCGTTCACTGCACTTCCCCACAACACAGCAGTGTTCACTGCACTTCCCTACAACACAGCAGCGTTCACTGCACTTCCCCACAACACAGCAGTGTTCACTGCACTTCCCTAAAACACAGCAGTGTTCACTGCACTTCCCCACAACACAGCAACGTTCACTGCACTTCCCCACAACACAGCAGTGTTCACTGCACTTCCCCACAACACAGCAGCGTTCACTGCACTTCCCCACAACACAGCAGCGTTCACTGCACTTCCCCACAACACAGCAGCGTTCACTGCACTTCCCCACAACACAGCAGCGTTCACTGCACTTCCCCACAACACAGCAGTGTTCACTGCAATTCCCCACAACACAGCAACGTTCACTGCACTTCCCCACAACACAGCAGCGTTCACTGCGCTTCCCCACAACACAGCAGCGTTCACTGCACTTCCCCACAACACAGCAGCGTTCAATGCACTTCCCCACAACACAGCAGCGTTCACTGCACTTCCCCAAAACACAGCAGCGTTCACTGCACTTCCCCACAACACAGCAGTGTTCACTGCACTTCCCCAAAACACAGCAGTGTTCACTGCACTTCCCCACAACACAGCAGTGTTCACTGCACTTCCCCAAAACACAGCAGTGTTCACTGCACTTCCCCACAACACAGCAGTGTTCAATGCACTTCCCCAGAACACAGCAGTGTTCAATGCACTTCCCCACAACACAGCAGTGTTCACTGCACTTCCCCACAACACAGCAGTGTTCACTGCACTTCCCCACAACACAGCAGTGTTCAATGCACTTCCCCAGAACACAGCAGTGTTCAATCCACTTCCCCAAAACACAGCAGTGTTCAATGCACTTCCCCAAAACACAGCAGTGTTCAATGCACTTCCCCAAAACAGTCCGTTTGTGACCAGCATGCTTGACACACAACAATTAATTGACATATAGTATGGTTCGGTTATATACTGCCTTACAATTTAAAAACTATCACAAAAGTAGTAAAGAGATTTGTTTTGTGAGTTTGTGAGCAGTTATATCAGATGCAATTTAAACTCATTTTCAGATGTTCTGCCATGCAATTTCATAAGATGCAAGGATAATTCCCCATTATTACACAGACAAACAAATAACACATTGTAACACTGTAATGAAAAAGAGACAGTATTAAAAATATTGTATTTATATAATCAGATGTTCTGATCTTGTCCGATCTCATTGTCCAATTTTGGAGAATCAACAGAGGGTAACTCATGCTTTTCGAGAAGGTCTCACCAGGCTCAAACAACGATGCCAGGTCTGGGCTATGCAAAATGAGGGGCTCTCCTTAAGTCAGTTAACACAGATGGTGCCCAAGGGAATTGTTTACCCAAATATGATTCAGTGACAAATGAAGCTAAACACATTGTTGTCCTCGGATCCCTGCTTAATATCCTCCAGGCTTCGCCATGCAGCCAAGCGGTCACCGAGACCAGGCTGGATCCCCCATTGGCTCTGTGAACATCTGCTGGGCCATTTAGTCAGCTAATAGATCAGCCGGATACGGAGAGAGGAGGGGGACAGGTCGGCAGGAGGCGGGGTGCAGGTGTTCCTAACCAGAGCCAGAAAACATCAAACCCACAACCCGGTCCAAGTCCACCAGAGCGCAGAGCTGAATGACTCAAGGCCTCTCACAGATAATAAAGCAAACATAAAGTTTGCTTACGGGACAGGTGGGGGTATTTCGCACCAGTCTCTGCTTTGGGAGAAAGATAATTGGATGCAGATGGGAAGTGGTAAATGAAAGAATTTCGTAAATATCTCTGTGGAATACCTAATGGGAATGGAACAGAAAGGGAAATTAAAAATTATTCGAAGCAGATGGACTGTTCTTTGAGTTTTTCAGGGGAATTTATTAGGGGCGTGAAAGAAATGTGTCTGTTTATTTTTGCTCTGCCACGAAATGAATGGCTTGCTGAGTTGTGCTGGTGTTAGTTTATGACTGCCTAGCCATTAGTCATCATTTAGGCGGTATTTGTTATCGATTCATGATTTAGGTTGATTTATTGGGGCCTGTCAGCTTTCATCAACTAGTCCACCAGTTTCATTTCAGCATCGGCCACAGAGTTTATGAAAAAATCTAAACAGCAAAGTTTGACGACATGTGGATCTAGTTTCATTTGCACCTCATTACATAGTAATATTGGCTCAAGGTTTCACTGGAACCTCCCTGTAATTTATTTGTTCCGGTTATTACTCTTTTGCCAGCAACAATAAAAACAAATGTTCCAGAATACAATTCCTGTCAGGATACACTTCCTATTAGTCAAGATACACTTCCTATTAATGGGAAAATATCCAATATCCATTTGACAGAAGACATGTAAATCTAAATAGTATTTTTGTTTGGATGGGGGCAGACTTTTAGCAAAAAATGAAGAACAGTAGTTTTGTATTATGAATCAAAGTTACAAGATATCTTCCAAGAAGCTGTTTAGTTCTTCTATATTGAGAGTAGGGATAGAATTACCAAACCTTACTGCCATACTGGTTCTGGGCTTCTATGGGCACAAGCTTAAGGTTAAAAAGAAACACAACATAAGGTTCATATTGTACAAAACAATATATATACTAACATTAGCTTCTTTACACACGGCATTCGGCTAAATCAATTTAGAAGTCTAATACCTAATATATAATAATAATAACGCACACACACACACACACACACACACACACACAATCACATACACAATCACATACAAGCCCACACACACAC